>JACEFZ010009389.1:57500-86350 GCA_014155875.1 Cepaea nemoralis
TTGTAGACAGGACAAGAGACAGAAGGTTGTAGACAGTACAAGAGATAGAAGGTTGTAGACAGTACAAGAGACAGAAGGTGGTAGACAGTACAAGAGACAGAAGGGTGTGAACATTACAAGAGACAGAAGGCTGTGAACATTACAAGAGACAGAAGGCTGTGAACAGTACAAGAGACAGAAGGCTGTGTCCATTACAAGAGACAGAATGGTGTGAACATTACAAGAGACAGAAGGGTGTGAGCATTACAAGAGACAGAAGGGTGTGAACAGTACAAAAGACAGAAGGCTGTGATCATTACAAGAGACAGAAGGCTGTGAACATTACAAGAGACAGAAGGGTGTGAACATTACAAGAGACAGACGGCTGTGAACAGTACAAGAGACAGAAGGGTGTGAACAGTACAAGCGACAGAAGGGTGTGAACAGTACAAGAGACAGAAGGGTGTGAACAGTACAACAGACAGAAGGGTGTTGAGAGTGAAAGACACAGAAGGCTGTTAACATTACAAGAGACAGAAGGGTGTGAACAGTACAAGAGACAGAAGGGTGTGAACATTACAAGATACAGAAGGCTGTGAACATTACAAGAGACAGAAGGCTGTGAACAGTACAAGAGACAGAAGGGTTTGAACAGTACAAGAGTCAGAAGGGTGTGAACAGTACAAGAGTCAGAAGGCTGTGGAGATTGAAAGACACAGAAGGCTGTGAACATTACAATAGACAGAAGGGTGTGAACATTACAAGAGACAGATGGCTGTGAACATTACAAGAGACAGAAGGCTGTGGACAGACATGATCACAAGCGCCACTCGGCATGTTCTATAAGAACAAACAGACTGTGGTGCAAATTAAATACATAACAGGGGATGATGTGCACTCGTATAAGTAAAAAAAAAGAGGCCAAGACATTTTGTCATCCAAGACAAACCAAAGGGCTTATCAACGTTCCCTCCAAGTCCATCTTCTACAGCTCCTAGATGATTGGGTATGTTAATATTCGCACCTGGGATCTTCGAGACCCCCACACACCAGGCCGCTAGAGTAAACAACCAGACCCAATGTTTCTGTGCACTTTTCTCCGTGTGTACCATCAGTCTGTCCTGTGCCGGACCGCTCCGACGTCTTTGTCCACAAATCTCGTGATCTCAGTATATCAATATTTAGTGATGTTTATCAATGACGTGATAATATATCAATCTGTATATATATATATATGTTTATTTGCAATCAATCAAACATGTATTATTTACAATCAGTCATTCAAAAATTATAAACTACCTGGCTCCTGTACTTATTTTCGGATGGAAGATGCACGACAGAGATTAAAACAATATAAAATAAGATAAATGCATGCAGCTTTACAGCTTCACGAACCAGGGCTGCTTTTACAAGTGCCCGAGGAGAAACCGAGACCCGGAAGGGCTGTATTATGTTGACAGCCAAGTTATGGGTAGCATAAACCTGAATGGCACCTTACCGTCTTGAAGATGATACTTTGAAAAATTATATACCTCTCCAAAACAAAAAGCCTGGACTGAGTTTAGAGACCATATGTTTCCGTGCAGCATGATCACTCTATCGGCCTGTCTAGTTTACTCCAGAGGAAAGGTAAAACCAATACGTCTGAAACAAGACAAGCTACAGAAGCTGCCGAATCAGCAAAGCAATAGTCTAACTGTCCGCCTATCGGAGCTTCCATCCTAGACCAGTTCCAGAACAAGGCTTAGAGCCTAGTCTGCCTTGCCATGACATTTAGGCTTTAGGTTGCATTGATAAGGCGTGTACCCTCCCAGTTGCACTACTCCCCCCGAAGCTGTTCGCTCCCCCCGAAGCTGTTGGCACAATGTTGGGTGTCGGGTTTGGTGTTAACAGAAAGCAGGTAGTACCGTCTACCCCAGTACCATAAAGCAGTGTTTATATATTGTTGTGCTTTCCTGCGTTTGGTTTCAGATGAAGGTTTGTCACCGCAATGTTCCTTGTTTCACGAAACTGTATTTTGTTAAGATATTCTACACTTCATATTTGTATATATAGCTTACGGAATAAAGATATTACATCATTATGAGACGACGGTGACTCGCTCTTTTCTTCGTTAAGCGCTTCATCATCCTCTGAGCAGTATACCAGGACTCAATTCTCTAACTGCATCAGTCGGAAACTGCGACCTTGTTATATCCCCCCTCCCCCCCCCCCCCCCCCCCCCCACCCCCATCCCTTCCAGAATTTAAGACAGACTGTATTGTTACATCAAACCACTGCAAATTTCAGCACTGAGTCAAAAAATACCAAGGGATCTTACTGGGTGTCCATTTAATTAGCAAGAACAGTAATAGTTCCCTCGGTTTATAAACCCACACACGAAGCTATAATTCTTTACGTTGCTAACGGATAGGCCTTGACAACCAATCATTCCACCGAAGCTCGCGTTCCTAATTCCCGTCTTTTATTTGTAGCTTTCGGTGATCTAGTTCCAGTGGACTCTGAATATCTGTATTTTTTTCAACCTTCTTCCCCCCTGAACAGAAAATTGTTCGTAATTAACGGAAATTTGCAAGGTCAATGGCAACCGTTTCTCTCAATTTTGTTCTGAAATGGATGACAGATGTATATTTACATACTGAGACATAAATAAATTGATTGATTGATTGATTGATTTAGGAACCGACATCACAGCATTCGGGATATTCCCATAAGCGCTCCACAATAAATATATATTAATAATAATAACTAATATATAAAATATAAAATAATATAATAAAATAATAATAAAAAATAAAATATAAAAGTAATAACAATAATAAAAATAATTAATAAATATATATTACACACACACACACTCACACACACACACACTCACACACACACACACACACACACACACACACACACACACACACACACACACATACACACACAAAGAGTTCAAATGGCAAACATTAGTGGTAATTATTTGTCTTTTTGACAGCCATTTATTGCTACAAGAATAGTGACAGATTTTTAATATGGCAGAGCCAAACGAAAATAATTCTGCCAAATATGAAGAAATTCATAAACAAGTCAGAATATTATGTAATGAACGAACGAACGAACGAACGAACAAACAAACTTTATTTTCAAAGGGTTAAGAATTGGGCACGCAGGCCCGTCTAACATTCTGCCCTTCTATCACTCTCTTTCATACATTATTTCATTCGGGGGCAAAAGAAGCATGGCTTGAGGAAAAGTACTTAGAAATTGAGAAACAACACAACAGTCAAAATACCAAATTAGTGCACAAAAGAATTCAGGAACTTACTAATAAAAGAACAAGTACATCAACAGGCTGTCTAAAAACTAAAGATGGCAAAATCATAACTAGAAAAAGATCAGATTATACATGTATGGACAGATTATGTGAAAAACCTTTATGAGGATAACAGAGAGGAACAGTATGATATTAGATTTAATAATGAAGGACCGCCAAATTTGAAGATGGAGGTTCGAAATGTTCTTAAGAATATGAAAGCTGGCAAGGCCCCCGGTGCAGATAACATCACAACAGAAATGATTAAAGCTTTAGAAGAATATGGACTAGATCAAGTCACCAGACTGCTGAACACATTATATGATACTGGAGATATACCTTCTGAATTATGTAACTCTGTATTTATTGCAATCCCAAAGAAATCAGGAGCCTTGGAATGTGATCAACATAGAACAATTAGTATAATGAGTCACATCACAAAGATTTTGCTAAGAATTATCATGCAAAGAGTGAGGAAGAAATTACAACCTGAAATAGGGGAAGAACAATGTGGGTTTGTGGAAGGAAAGGGTACAGTAAATGCTGTGTATATGCTGCGAACAGTTATTGAACGTGCTATAGAAGTAAACAAGGATATACATCTTTGCTTTATTGACTACACAAAGGCTTTTGATAGAGTTAGACATGTCAACATGGTGGATATGCTTGCAGATCTACAAATTGATGGGAAAGACATTAGACTTATAAAAAACATATATTGGAAACAACAAGCTGCCATAAGGATTGATAATGAAGTGGGACAATATCAGCCTATTAAGAGAGGTGTTAGGCAGGGATGTGTAATGTCTCCAGATCTTTTTTCCCTGTACAGTGAAAATATTTTCAGAAATGTAGAAGATATAAATGGAGTCAGCATTGGAGGACGAAACATCAATAACATTAGATATGCAGATGATACAGTATTGATTGCAGACAATGCGCAGGATCTGCAACAATTAGTAGATGCGGTTGTTGTACACAGTGAGCAACTGGGGTTAGAATTAAATTGTAAAAAGACACAGGTTATGGTCGTCACTAGGAAGAACCACAATGTAATATACAAGTAAATGGGAATATTCTTGAACAAGTGAATCGGTACAATTATCTTGAACAGTCATAACATCTGATGGGAGATGCCTTGAAGAGATTAGAACAAGAATCGCCATGGCGAAAGTAGCCGTTAGCAAGATGAAAAACATTCTGACCAATAAAAAGATGTCAACTTAAACAAGAAACAGAGTGTTGAGGGGATACATAGAGCCTGTTCTTTTGTATGGATGTGAAACTTGGACAATGTGCAGTCAAGCTGAAAAACATCTGATGGCTGCAGAAATGTGGTTTCTGAGGAAAATGCAAAGAATACCATGGACAGATAGAAAAACCAATGACCAAGTACTACAGGAGACAAATGAAAATCGTAAATTGATTAGAGAAATTAGACGTAGACAGTCAAAATTTTTTGGACATGTTATGAGAAGAAATGGATTAGAGAACTTAGTGACAACTGGCAAGATCGAAGGGAACAGACCAAGAGGAAGACCGAGAGGAAAATACCTGGATGGCTTGGCCACATGGCATGGACGAGACAGGAACACTGAGCTGATCCACGACACTGGTGACCGAGTTAAATGGCGAGTCATGACCGCCCACGCTTTCCGGCATGGCACATGATTGATTGATTGATTGATACCCTTTACAGGACATCGCTGTCAACATCAGCATCTTTCAGCTGATTGTTGATTTCTTGGCAAGATTACGCTCAGTAGTTTGCCTTTGCTTTCTGAGCGACCGGTTCACATACCCCTAAGTTTCCGACGCGGAGAGAACCGCCACCAATTGTCGCTCAACGTCACGTTACTTACGAGAGTATACGAGATTACGGAGAAAGTCGTATACCTCTAGACAAGGGAGTCTGGCCAAACGAAATTAATGCTTCTAAATCTTTGCATCGATAAACATACACCAAATACATGTCAGTTGATTACTGTTGCATTCAGGCCAAGTTGGTTGGTAATTCCTAAAGTTGGCGATGACAAATGGATAAAGCACTTACTAATCTAGGGTGATGTTTCTTGTTTGAATTCGCTGCAAATATGTTGGTACCTAGTCTTACTGATCTCATTCTCATTGGCACCTTGCCGTCCTGACAGACGATAGTTTGTTACATTGTGCATATATTGCGAAGGGACTGGGGATCACTGTTGTGCACAACCCATATTCTAACCAAAGGAGTTGGGCCCCATCCTCTTCTAATTTTTAATAATCAAGAATATGACCCTTGAGTTATTGCAAGCTCGGTTTTATTTTCTGTCTAAGGGGTTTTGGTCCTTTTGGGAATAATTAATACCAAATGAGACTCTGCCCCTTCACCAAGGATCTTATAGATCTTGAGCCCCCTTTAGATAGTCTGTGTACAGTCTGGAAAGACTTCATCAGCATGAATCAGGTGAAGAATAGCATGGGTCTTGAGCATTAAAGAGATATAGAGTCTTCTCTCTCCCCTCTGTTTTCATTTTTGTTTTGAGTTTAGTAATGTGGTAAATAATTATTTAACAATTACTTATACACAAAGAATATCTTGTTTTCACAAATACCACAATGTTTTAACAGTGTTTTTAACAGTGTTCAACAGTGTTTTAACAGTGTCAACAGTGTTTCGACAGACAAACTGAACTGGAATTAAATCATGAGATCCTGTTACTGTTTGTGTAGTTTTATTAACTGGGCCTGTATCTTTTGGCCTTTTGAAAAAAGACATTTCAAATTTTTTTTAAATTGATACATGGTTTGGTTTTCATGACAATAATCAATGTGTAAATGCATATCAGTACATCATTTTTCCCAATCAATAAATAACGTCAACAACAATCATAGTAATGGTGGTAGTGTGGTTTAAGATCTTTTTCCTGTAATAAGGAACATTAAATCTTAAGTGGCCCTATCATGGTTTGGGCTGTCCTGTCTTCTATTTCCATCTGAGGGATTGGGTGTGTTGGCAATATAAATGTCATCTCTGAGTGGTTGATTGGGTTGAGCCTGGGTCCATGGACTGAATGGATCCGTTTCAGTACTTGATAAGTGAAGCTGCTCTGAAGGCTGCCCTTGCTCTGGACAAGGCCTGAGGTATCATGCCATCTCAAGTGTGGGGATCATCTTCTTTGCCTCCCTCTTCTGGTCGCCACCAAGAACTCACTGTGTAAAATTCACATATGCTTTTACAATCTTACCAATGTAAAACTCCATAATGCTAGTAAGAATAAACAAGACGCACCAGACATAATAAGGTCGGAAGAAATCTAATATCCTGAAAATAGAAACTAGTTCCCCCCTCATCTGATCTGGTGTTGTGTTAATTTGTGTGTGGTCAGAGATTATCCCACTGGATGCACCTGCTATCATCTGTTTCCTGCTGTATGCATGTTCTCATTGTACCTGGGTTATTTGAGAAGTGTACAGTCAGACATTGGTAAGACTAATGATGTGTTGTTCCATTGAGCATTTAAGACAAGATGATAGGGCAAGACCATGACAAGGATAAGATGCATTTTAATAAATGGCATACAATACAACATCTTCATCAACTCATTTTGGTTATGCATAGTGTATATAAATGTTTCTCTGCACCTTCCAAATTAACTAACCTGTCTTCTTCTTCTCCTAAATCATTTTCTATTACCTGCTGTTGTTGTGCTGTTGAGTGGTGTGCTGTGTTGTGTAGTGTTTTGAGTTAACTTCTGTTGATTGGGGTTTTCATAGCTTGTACCACTTTCCCCCATCTTCATCAGTTAATATGAGTATAACTCATCTAGTATCTTATTGTTATTCATGGCCATCACACAGAACTTCTGATGTGTATTTGTTACAAAATGTAATCCATACAAAATCATGACAACAATACATTAGTAAGAGGTTGTTACAAAATGTACCTCTCCTAATCCACCTCTCTTCTTCTACATATTATTTTATTCTTCTTCTTCTGTTATCAGTGCACATCATGTCCATTCTGTAGGCTATCAACAGTTGACTATAGACCGAGGTTTCATGTACCTTTTGGTCTGGACAGATTAACTAGGCCGTCTGTCCCAAGTGGCGTCTGTGAAGCGTAACCTGTTTTAGGCAATGCAGCCAGTGAGTGATTTGTCTAAGTGAAAATCTGACACATAAATAAAACTGTTTTCTATCAAACCCTATTATTTCAATTCATGAAGAGGAAAGAAAAGATATAATCTCTCTTTCAGCTCTTTAGATTGCGAATAGGCAGAAATAAGTACGTTTTCAAGCGAGGCGGTGGTTCTTGTGCACAAACTGTTGGTTAGCAGATAGCAATTTAAGCAGTTTTGATGAAATGCATAAGAGTGCGTTTGAATTCTCACCTCGTACAGTTTTCTGTGATAGATTGTTGTAGTATGCACACATAAAAGCTAACAGATGTATTGAAGAACTTCAGAGTTTGCAGTTTTGAGAGAGTATGAGTTTGCAGTTTTGCCGGGGAAAAGGCTCTGTGTATTCAGAAGCTAGCAGTCGACAATTTAACATTTCAGAGGTGTTATTTTATCAGTAATACATTTAAATTGACATACGGGACGCAGAGGTGTTTCCAAGGCACCAGGGCCGGGTTATATACTGGCCAAGACCTATTGACGCGTCCTCGTCGAGCGTCCTGGGCAACAGGTCCCTTCGGGGTCCTGGCTAAAGTCAGTAGGATCGCCGATTCCCCCGAAGTCGGAGAGTGTCTGCCTGTACGGCGAGGAACCACCAGTCTGCACACCAATAAGCCAGACATGGGACAACGGATACTCACGCAAAATTCAGGTCCTGTATGACATCATACTGATGTTGGACAACAGGATGTCTTCATCCGACATACAGGACTTCGCGTTGGAGCTCAAGCCAACGAACACAAGCAAGCAAATTGACATACAAACACTGGGTACCTCTACTGTATACATCTGGGCATCAGATAGATCTGAGGATTCACATGCTTACCTCGTATTTAGGATCAAACTGCCGTCTTTTTCAGGAAAAACATAGGTCACACTAGCGATCTGAACTGTTCGTCACGGCGGTTGTAGTAGAAGTGCCGCGATTTGAATACCGAACGCTTTCTGCAGGTCAGTGTCGTCATCACGTGACCTGCTGCCTCCAATGATCTCCCTAGTTGTAGACGCTGTAATTTCCAAATTTAGACGACACCCGTCCATCTTCGGTGTCATGTTGGTGTTCGTTCGCGTTAGTGCTGTCAGTTGTATAACTTCCTCTGTTTTGGTGTGCAAATGTTGACGCACTGTACAATGATGGTTGGTGATTATGTCACAGTAATTCCTAAAGTTGGCGATGACAAATGGATAAAGCACTTACTAATCTAGGGTGATGTTTCTTGTTTGAATTCGCTGCAAATATGTTGGTACCTAGTCTTACTGATCTCATTCTCATTGGCACCTTGCCGTCCTGACAGACGATAGTTTGTTACATTGTGCTTTAAAAAGGCATAATAACTATAGTGCATTCACATTTGTTCGCCTCCATATAAAAATTTATATCTCAGTAACTAACAGAGGGAAAATTATGAGATTTAGTATATAACCTTATCACCATGTCCACCCAACAAACACATTTTTGTTCTGGAGATTGTACAGCAGATTTCAATGTTTGTTTATATGCGGTATATAATTAACGGTCAGAGATTAAGTCCATAATTTTAAATGTATTACACCGTCAGCCAGAATATCAGAGTTCAATGTTGAATATTCTCCGTGGTTCACGGGATTGGCCTTATGGCAAGAACCTCGCGCTGTTTAAACTGGGAGTGTTCAGAGGTGTCGTCAAAGTGGGTTCTTTCATGAAACCTGATTTTATTTTAAAAATCTTACCACTTATCGCTAACATTGAAATGTGTGAATATTGTTCAATGAGATTTAATGTGAAATTGTGTACACTTCAAAGCATCGCTATGAAGTTGTACACATATTTTTGTCAAGAAGCTGATCCGCAGAAAACTGTTTTATACTATTACAAATTCCGAAAAAATAACAGTGCATGCATTGGGTTTGAGTAAACGGTCATTTCGTCGATGGGTGCAAGAATCTGCAAACCACCACGCAATAACCAAACGGTAGGTAGAAAGGTTATTTTGTAGACAGCTTTGACAAGGATGACATAAGGCGAGCTATTATAAAAATTCTTTTAAAAAGTCGCTTAAAAGTCGACAGGGTCGACTTCATTGCACCGGGTTCTATCCCATGTGGCTCGATCTCTTTCCGCAGCGCGGAAAGCGTCGCACAAAGCACGAACTCCGCAGCTCTAGCGACGACCCACAGGAGTCTCCGAAAAATTTAACTCGTGAACCGGAATCCAACCCACAACCTTTGGAGCCCGAGTCAAAAGGCTTGACCACTTCGCCGCGAAGACTCCTAAAATTATAAAAATTTTGGATTTTATATGGCCCATGCTGGTAATACGCATAATGGCTACAGCAGAATGCTGGGCTCGTGTTCGTATTAAAGCATACAGACAATATGGATTGTCATAATAGTATGAATGGTAATGTATTTAGAGATTGGCTCGAGAATACAGTGCTTCCATCCCTAGATAGACCGTCGTGTCCAGTTATGGACAATGCATGATATCAATGTTGTTGCCCAAGAAGACAAAATACCTACTACATCGAGCACAAAGGGAGCAATAAAGATATGGCTCCGAATGGAAAACATACCATTTCCAGAAACGTATTTCTAGCTAGAATTGTTCTCACTTGTAAAACAGACGCCAAAAAGCAAGAAATATCAAATCGACAAGTTGGTAGAAGAGCATCGTCATGGGTGCTTGAGACTTCCGCCGTACCATTCTCATACAAACCCTATAGGACTTGTGTGGGCTAAAATTAAAGGACAGGTGGCAGCTGACAATACTATATTCAAATTGTCTGACGTCAAAATACTAACCCAGTCCGCGCTATTAAATATTGATAAAAGTTAGTGGAAAAAATGTGAGGACCATGTGTTAAAAGTGGAGGATGACTATTGGAGAAAGGATGGATTAAATGTTATGCAACCGAGAGCAGTCATCAACCTACTGGAATCGTCCGACACAGATTAAGGTCTGGGCAGATCGCAGACATTAATCCACATGCACACCTACTTGGATATTTTTACTCCAACTATTCATAAGAAGAAATGCAGGCCCTTAACATGACAGCATCGGCACAAACAATACAACATGTCAATAGCAACAGTTTGTATTCCACAACGATGAATTTTCAATTCCGTAATCCCTCAAAGGTGACAAACAAGTGGCATTGAAAAATAAAAGCTCTAGACGCATTGAAAACCAACCGAAGAGTAAAGGTCAAGATAAAGGTAAACCGAAGAGTCAAAGGTGACAAACAACTGGCATTGAAAAATAAAAGCTTTTGACGCATTGAATACCAACCGAAGAGTAATATTGTGGAGGGAACTGACATATTGTGGCATGACAAGAAACGTGAGAAGAAACACGTTATCAAATGAGGGGACAACACACGGACATACGAATAATTCTATAAACTTCAATGAAAAGAGGATCAACATCTTGACCGTTATGAAGGAAGCCCACTACAGAGACATTCACAGCTATATTCGTCGTGCAAAACAGGTAATCATGTTCCGTCTCAGCAGAGTAGACATTGCACCCACTCCCATACGAATCCGGATGCGCCTTGTGTAGTCATCTGAATTGGCGGGGCATTCATTACTGTAAAACAAGTTTGTTAGCGAGAAATCACTAGTTTTTCACCAAAACATCAAAGACATGTCGCCGCTTTCCATGATTTAAGTTGCTTTTGGACCTATCAAAGACATATTCCTTGGGTGGGGGTAAATATAAATCGGCAGAAAAAAATTTCACATAACAAGATAGATGTTACGCCCCATAATTGGCAGGTGGTCGAGGGGTGCAATACGCGTGGTGCAAAATATTTGCACTAAGAAGCGCAGTATTGATGACGTTGGGCAAAGAATTGCGTGGTATAACAACAGAACCTTGCCATCAGAGCTGCTGGTCGGACGCTGTTGTATTAAACGACAGAAGGGAAACATCTGGGAAATAAAAGAGAATAGACGTTGGAGTTTTATGAAGTTATAGTATCCAAGTAAGGAATGGGAACTTCTCCGTACTAAAGATGCAGCTCCATATGCTCAATTAATTTTGTATGAACCACAACTTTGCAGGGTCTGTTTTTATGACTGCTTAATGAAACGTCAATGCATCTAGAATGAACCACAAATAAAAGATCTACAGAACCTATCACAGCCTGGGCTCTTCATTTAGTTATGAACCACCCGTTCAGGTGGGTTTTGATTTGATCGTCGTTCTGCCCGTTTGTTCCATTTGTATGAACATGTCACAACGCTTAGTACGAACTATCAAGGTTCGACCACACGATCACCCGGCCACTGAAGAGCCTCTCGGTGGCGGCTGGGGCGCAATGGGATACGAAGCTTCTATATTCATAACGAAGCAACAGACAGTTTTCAAAATAATTGATCGTGAATGACGGCATTCATTTCTGGACAGACTATACAACCCATGGCGGTAGCGAATGTGACTGATAAGGCCAATTCGCGCAGTAAATTTTGGTCCACAGTGGATGCATGTGAACACATGGTCATTTCCACAACCATGCACCATCTTACATCTCGCACGCTCTGTGTGTGACTTATCTGCAATCATTTTCTCCTTTGTCTTTATTCCATTTTATTTTTACTTTTTACTTACTGACCTATTCATTTAATATCGCACATAAATCAAATAACACAATTATGTAAATATGTTGTTTCTTCTAATGTGGTTACGGACGAATGCAATTACTACAAAAGGAATTAGTCCCCTAATTTTAGGGCGCTAAAGGATGCTATATGCATAGGCTAAAGTATTGTCATCCAAAATTATAACAAGTACAAAGTTTGATGTCTTCGTGGAGGGGCGGTAACATACATGCATGTTTGTCATCTGGTCACCACGTGAGGCACCCTACTGGCCTTGATTCAGCGAATTAACACAATATGTATGCACGATTCTTTTCGATTCTTGGTATTAAGTGGCAAGACAAAATCACAAATACTGAAGTATTGGAAAATCAAATTGTGTGACAGTTTATTCCGTGCTCAGTCTTCGTAGACTTAGATGGATAGGACACGTTAGGAGGATGGATGATGGTAGAATACCAAAGGGCATCTTTTTTAGTGAATTACAGATGGGTAAGAGATCTTAGGGTCGGCCTCTACTACGATACAAAGATGTGTGTAAGCGGGACATGATTGATACAGGCATTGATAATGCACATTGGGAGCAATGTCGCAGCTGAACGTGTTGCATGGAGGGCAAACATCAGAAATGGAATAAAGACAAAGGCGAAAATTATTGCAGATAAGTCACACACCGAGCGTGTGAGACGTAAGATGGTGCATGATGGTGGAAATGACCACGTGTTCACATGCACTCACTGTGGATGAACATTTACAGCGTGAATTGGCCTTATCAGTCACATTCACTACCGCCATGGGTAGTAGTTATTATGCCTTTTTGAAGCACAAATTATCACCTGTCAAGACGTCAAAGTGGCAATGAATGAATGAAAAAAAGAAAGAATGTATGCGCGTTCACCCATTGTTTGTGTTTGTGTGCGTTCTACAGTCTGTCTTTTGGGATATACGGATGTTTGTATGTTCATGTATGTGTACGCCAGAATGTCTTTATATATGTTTGTATGTATGTGTTTACGTCTTTTAATGGACCAGGAGTCACACTAGAAAAGCGGAAATGTTACTCTCCGGATCGATCATCCTTTTCTGCAGACCAGCTGGTCGTGTGTTCGAATCTCACTTCAGGTAATGCACATTAAAAAAGAAAAACTTGAACTGGGCTAACAGGTCGACCAAGCCTTAAATGGGTCACGGCAGATGTTCAGGGAAGTAACGGTGACCAGAAAGATGTTACCTAGATGGCCTATCTAGTGTTGATTATTCCGTAAAAATTATGGGCTAGAAAACTGTATAAAATACGACGCATAAGCAGGAAACGGTTTATATTTTAATGTTCCTGTACGTCACAGAATGGCCAGTAGGTATATCAGCCTGTCGTATTCTGGTCCGGGGAAACGCCGTTTTAATGTTGGCCGGCAGAACTCCGAGGGAATACCCCTTCAGCCGTATTCTACCTTTATCTGGAAGGTTCGTTCGGAGCATTTCTTTTGCACTAGAAAGCAACGGAGAGTTGGGATTTCCCCCCTTTATTTGGAAGTGAATGATTGTAAATCGCTTAGTCCCAATGAGCGTCGGACGAGAAAAGAAGTTGGATATTAGGAGCATAAACCGTCAGGGCACTTCTTGATATTGAGTGGTCACCTCTAAGAGACAAGCCGGCTGTCTATATGGTGGTTCGAGACACCAGACAGAAACCATAGCAAGTCTTATCTTGTGAGATTCATTATAATAAGGTAAATAGGTCTTTGATTATTTACTGGAGGTGATTGTGCGATTTAGACGATAGTCGAGCGAAACGAGTCCGCTGTCCATAATTGGTTTGCGTGTGTTGCCGCTCATGAATATTAAGTAGGCATGATTGATCAATTGAGAAGATATCTGATCGCGCTATTTTCCTTTCGTAGACCGTTATGTTACCGATTGAGGAGGTCCGTTGTCAAACAATGATGGTCGTCAACGTCTTCGTAACAGTTCTCTCGATCGGAGGAGTATACGCCTGACATATTTACGTGCCGTAAATTGATAGGCGAAGTGCCCCGTGGCGAAGTGGCGAGTGCATTCCATGTTCGATGATTAAGTCCGGTGTGTGTGTGTGTGTGTGTGTGTGTGTGTGTGTGTGTGTGTGTGTGTGTGTGTGTGTGTGTGTGTGTGTGTGTGTGTGCGATGATGATTCTATTCTACCATTCTAAGACGGGGGGAGAGAGAGAGGGAGAAGGCCCACAGTGTTCCTATAATTTGCAGAGACGAAACAGTGGAGAAAAGATAAGGAAATTTTTCTATATCATACCGAATGAAGGAAAATCTTGCCAACGCTCCTTGGGAGACACAGTGACGGAATATAGGATGGGCGTTCGGGACTGAACCTCAGCCCAAACACATCGTTAATATATTATCTGTGGGCATGGAATACCCATCGACCTTTTCCTATCTTCCACTTGTTTACAATTTAATGAATCTATTTTCTGATAATGAGGATATTCTATCTCTGAGAATCTGGGGCAGATAGCACATATGTAAGGTGTCTATCATGTACTGAGGGTTTGTCGAAATATTCTGGTGACATGTACTCATGGGTTGTTACAAGGGTCTTTCGCATATCTTCTAATTACAGGGTCGATCATCAGGTAGTGACAACTAAGAAGCATGCGATGAACATAAGAAGGTGGAATAGAGCTAACGACCGAAGCAGTGGTGATGCAGCGTCCCCAGTGCTGGAACAGCTCACCGGACTCAGAGTGGGAAGTCTTCTTCGGTTCGTGTCGGATGTATGGTTGGGTCAACCCCAAAGAGATAGAGGATACTCAAGTTCCTCCTACCCAATGTGATCCTGCCCGTTCTAATTAATTTAGCTGTTACTGGCTCAGTGGCTTGAGACCACAAATAGAGTTTCGGAGAACCAAGGAATGCCTCCAGGAAACCAATGAAAAGTTTTTCTCTGAATACCCAAAATATCCTTTTAGTGGTTCATTCCCTCTCCTCTCTCAACTAAATAATTATTAATCTAGGTTACTACGACAAGAGACCTCTCAAAGGAGAAAATGACCCTTATATTTCATAATTTATTACACACTAGCTGACCCGGCCCGGCTTCGCCCAGTTCCTTGTGGGGAGCATCTCATTTAATTCATATAAGTAGTCATATAAGTGGCCACACACCACATTTGATGTCTAACATAGTGCTTTTTGATAAACAATATTTTTTGTTTGTCTGTCTGGTGCGTACACGAATAAATCCGAAGGTTTTCCAACGCGTGAACAGGCTACATATAGCTGTCCATGTGTGAAGCAAGGATTTTCTAAATTGAGTCCACACACTTGTAGCGATTGTCCCTGTGCTTTGTTGATCGTCATGGCAAATGCAAGTCGCACCGGAAACTGCAGGCGTTTGAATTCGAATGGCATCTCTGTTGGAATCAGTGGGATGCGAGGCAACAGTACATCTTCTCCTTTAAATTTCCCATTCAAAATTGTAGCTTCGATTATATTGTTCATCATCTTTTTGACTGCAAGCCTGGTACCGTTGCAAAGTCGAGGTGGATTGATGTTTCGGAGAAGAATGATAGGCACGCCAATTTTCAATGTTAAAACGTGCGGCGGTATGCCTGGTAAATCAAGTGAATTCAAGAATTCAGTTGGATAATTGACAACTTCGTCTTGATTCATCATAGAATCTATGGACTTATATGTTGTCGCTTCGCCTGGTATTTCTTTTTGAATGGCGCAATTGATTGCATTGACATCATTATTTTTGGCTGCTAATATAGCACGTGCACTGAGCCATTGATGATTTTTGTGATTCCGTGAGATATTAGGGAAAACTTTGTCAATCAATTCGTCTATAGTTGATGTGATTTTACAGAAGTTTGTTGGCAACGTGATACAATGTGTGGATTCATCGATTGGCATTTTCCCATTCCCAATATCCAACAATTGTTTTGCGAAAAGTTCTGCGGATGCATCATGTTGTAGTTGTACACGCATGTTGGTCTTCAAAGTCAATTTCTTAACGTGTCGCCATAAAACTGATGATTTCAGACATGCATTAAGTTCATCAGCGGGCGTTGAACGTGGTATAACTGGTAGAGTTTGTCGAAAATCACCAGACAATAAAATAAGTGCGCCACCGAAGAGCTGTTCATTTCCTCTGAAATCTTGTAGTGTACGATGAAGCGCCTCCAATGCTTTTCTGTGCGCCATAGTACATTCGTCCCATACAATGAGTTGACATGATTGAAGTACTTTACCCATTCCAGAATTTTTTCGGATATTGCATGTCGGTGTCTCAGTGATGTGAATATTCAAGGGCAATTTTAGTGTTGAATGTGCTGTTCGGCCACCATCCAAAAGAGTTGCTGCAATTCCAGATGATGCGATAGCCAGCGCAATATTTTGTCGTGATCTTATGGTTGCCAATATAAGTGAAATGAGAAAAGTCTTGCCTGTGCCTCCTGGCGCATCTAGGAAATACAATCCGCCGGTTTGGCTTTTAATTGCATGCATAATTATGTCATACACTATACGTTGTTCTGGAACCAATTTAGGAAGATTCGTTTGAACAAATGCACACAATTCGTCGACATCAAAGAGTGATTCTCGTTGCAAATCACGGTCGAAAAGATCGTTTGCAGATCGATCCGGCGCAGTCATTTCCAATTGTTTCAGTCGTTTGTTAGCGATTTCCAAACATATGTCCTCAATCGAAACCAGAGCCTCATTATACACATTTGGTGTGAATTGAATGTCCGGATTTTGATTCATTGCACGCAAACGATGTAGGATGTCTTCACTCATATAGTCTTTGTATTTTTCCCAAAGATCTTTTGGATTGGATGGGAAGCAAGTTGTCAATATAATGGCAAATAACGTGCGTATTTGCTTTGGTTGAGCAGTATTTGATGCATCAGCGAGTGAAGTGTCCCAGTGTGCATCGTTTTCAAGAAGATGTAATTCTTGGCAAGTTTCACGATAAGTGGCACATACTTGACCGTTTACTGTTCTTAATTCTTTAAAGGATGTCGGTCCACGTACGTTGATTAACAGTAACCGCAAGTAAAAGCATTCTGAATTGTTTGGGTGAACAGTGTACAGACGGCCTAACGCGTCGGTAGAATATAAATTGGTATGTCCTTCAACTGCTTTACCTTGTTTGCGACGTTGAAAATTTTTCGCTGATGCATTCCATGTGTAGTATGTTGGCACTTCAGAGTAAAGTAGTGTCTTTGCAAACATATCATTCCCGCACAATGAAAAAAATGCAGTTAACGTTGTTGGTGGTGGTGACAATGCTCGTTCACTTGCATTTTCTGTTGTGAAGTACACGCGCTGTCCATTTTCAAGGTGCACTGCCAAATGAACAACTGTTGGATGACGTTCATGGATTGGAAATGATAAAATGCGCCATACTGCTTCATTACTATTAATGTAGCGTCCCACTTGATATTGGTCTATTTCATCGATAGATGCAGATGCATTTCCCACTCCAAAAACTGCCATATCGCTTCCTTTGTTGACATATTTGCAAATGTACTTGATCGATTTAACCGAATTGCAATACTCGACATTGATGTGTGCTTTGTACGTTTTCGAGAGTAACGGTGAATACGGTACAACCCAACGATTATCGACTTGAACATCATTGTTTCGTACTTTTAAAGTGATAGATTTGCCGCCATCTTCAGTTGAGCGTCGACGATAGAGTGGATATCCGTCATTGCCAGTGATTGTCTCTGCATGTAAATGTCTTGGGTACCGTTTTGTGCATTTCCCATCAGACATGCAAGGTGAATTGTTATCGAGGAAGCCACATGGACCATGAATCATGTTTTTGGTGACTACTTCAAGTAACTCTGGATCAATGTCAACATCTGGTATTTCTGCTGAGATGACTTGATCAATTTGATCTGGTGTGATTTTTTTGATCAACCAAATCAAAATGTGTGCATGTGGCAATCCTCTTTTTTGCCATTCGATGGAATACATCCAACAGCGTGTCTCTCCAAAAACTTGATGCTTGACAATGAAATCCATTAAAGATTTCAATTTTTGTTTGAACACACGTGCGGAAATATCAGGGCGATCTGATGATGATTGTCCAGTTAACAAAAGTTCTTTTATTTCATCCCATGTAGGATTGCATGTGAAGGTAATAAACAAATCTGGGCGGCCATATGCGCGAACATATGTCATTGCATCTTGTGCGTATTCATGCATGTGCCGTGGACTCCCTGTAAATGTGGCCGGGAGTATGATCTTTTTCCCCAATTCATTTGGATTAACATTTTTATCATTAACAATTGCATCACGTAAATGAATGTACTCTTCTGAACGCAACTTTGTTTGATTTAAGCGAATGTAGAGGAGTCGTTCGCTTTCGATTTTCGCATACATGTCGACAATGTATTGAAGGAACAATTGTCGACATTTCAAGATATGATTTTCAGCCTTTTCACGAATCATCAATCGATATGAATAGTAATTCATGGCACTGACTTTCTTATTCGTTTCCTCATCTGTTTGTGGATTTCTTAATTTGATATTTATATAATATCCATCTTCCCCTTGCCAAAATATAATCGGATATTGCAATGCGTCGTATGAGCGATGAGTTTCTGAGACTCGCTGAACATCACCATTTCTGCGATGAGAATTATATCACGTGAGTTAGATTCTTCGCCAACTATAATGATCGCCACCTCATCAATTGTTGGTGCATTGTACCGTCTTTCGTGCTCGCCGACAGGTGTTTTGTCTGCTCTAACTACAACTCTGTAGTCATTAGATGGCATTTGTTCAAGGGCAGTTCTGAACAATCTAATTAATTCGTTGTGCTGATCGAATAAATTTTGTAATGCAGCGACAATTTCTCGTTTAGTGCCTGTATTGAATCGACATCGTTGATCAATTTGTTCACCAGTGTTTCCCATGAAATAAATTTGAAGATATTTGGGATCTGCGTTCGGCACTGGTAGTAGTGATCCTGCGCGATGATAAATTTGCCCCTGAACCTTGAATGTCGGCATGTAATTCTCGCGCACGATATTTGTTGCACCAAACGATGTCATTTGGAAACATGAATTGTACTTGCGAATGTTTGCCAAGAAATGTTGCGATTGGCTCGTGACATCTGATACGACGTTGACAATGGTTCGGGTGGTGAATGTAATTCTGACAATTTCACTTTTCCACCCATACAGCAAATTCCTGGTGTTTCATTCTTAAATTTGAGGGCACTGCAATACATGCATAATTTATCCATTTTTCCAATAACCACACTTGGATGCAGACTGTAATCATAATGAGCATCGTAACGAAATGCGCTAAGATTTAAATCAGTGCCCAGTGATTGTCTGGATCGAGCATTGCGTATTCGATCAGTTTCCAGTCTTGCTTCCCGTTGCTCGCCTGTTTCAGATGAACGTGATTGAGCATTGCGTACTCGATTGGTTACCAGTCTTGCTTCCCGTTGCTCAGTCTGTTTCTGAAGCTCGTAATGCCTTTTTCTTTCGTGCCTGAGGTGTAGATCCGCCAATCGCTTTTCGTTTGGGTGGCATAACTAATTTAGTTTTGGCCTCTAATCGAAAAAAGGAAATTAGATTTTAAACTAAATATTTCATACGAATTTTGTACTGACCTTCTATCTATCTGACAGACAGACAAACAGACAGACAGACAGACAGAGAGGGAGGGAGGGAGAGACGGAGGGAGAGACAGAGGGACGGGTAGGCAGACAGACAGACAGACAGAGAGGGAGGGAGGGAGAGACGGAGGGAGAGACAGAGGGACGGGTAGGCAGACAGACAGACAGACAGACAGAGGAGGGAGGGAGGGAGGGAGGAGACGGAGGGAGAGACGAGGAGAGGACGGAGTGTAGGCAGACAGACAGACAGACAGACAGACAGACAGACAGATAGATAGATAGATAGATAGATAGATAGATAGATAGATAGATAGATAGATAGATAGATAGATAGATAGATAGATAGATAGATAGGGAGGAGGGAGGGAGGGATAGACGGAGGGAGAGACGGACGGACGTGCAGACAGACAGACAGACAGACAGACAGACAGACAGACAGACAGACAGACAGACAGACAGACAGATAGATAGATAGATAGATAGATAGATAGATAGATAGACAGACAGACAGACAGACAGACAGACAGACAGACAGACAGACAGACAGACAGACAGACAGACAGACAGACAGACAGACAGACAGATAGATAGATAGATAGATAGATAGATAGATAGATAGATAGATAGATAGACAGACAGACAGACAGACAGACAGACAGACAGACAGACAGACAGACAGACAGACAGACAGACAGACAGACAGACAGACAGACAGACAGACAGATAGATAGATAGATAGATAGATAGATAGATAGATAGATAGATAGATAGATAGATAGATAGATAGATAGATAGATAGATAGATAGATAGATAGATAGATAGATAGATAGATAGATAGATAGATAGATAGATAGATAGATAGATAGATAGATAGATAGATAGATAGATAGATAGATAGATAGATAGATAGATAGATAGATAGATAGATAGATAGATAGATAGATAGATAGATAGATAGATAGATAGATAGATAGATAGATAGATAGATAGATAGATAGATAGATAGATAGATAGATAGATAGATAGATAGATAGATAGATAGATAGATAGATAGATAGATAGATAGATAGATAGATAGATAGATAGATAGATAGATAGATAGATAGATAGATAGATAGATAGATAGATAGATAGATAGATAGATAGATAGATAGATAGATAGATAGATAGATAGATAGATAGATAGATAGATAGATAGATAGATAGATAGATAGATAGATAGATAGATAGATAGATAGATAGATAGATAGATAGATAGATAGATAGATAGATAGATAGATAGATAGATAGATAGATAGATAGATAGATAGATAGATAGATAGATAGATAGATAGATCTCCACCAGTGACTTGGCGAAGTGAAAGGAAATAACAAATGCTTCTATTAATTCAAAAGTTGCTATCCCAAATTAGATTTAAATCAGTGCCCAGTGATTGTCTGGATCGAGCATTGCGTACTCGATCAGTTTCCAGTCTTGCTTCCCGTTTCTCGCCTGTTTCAGATGAAAGTGATTGAGCATTGCGTACTCGATTGGTTACCAGTCTTGCTTCCCGTTGCTCATCTGTTTCTGAAGCTCGTAATGCCTTTTCCTTTCGTGCCTGAGGTGTAGATCCGCCAATCGCTTTTCGTTTGGGTGGCATAACTAATTTAGTTTTGGCCTCTAATCGAAAAAAGGAAATGAGATTTTAAACTAAATATTTCATAAGAATTGTGTACTGATCTTCTATCTATCTGACAGACAGACAAACAGACAGACAGACAGACAGACAGACAGACAGACAGACAGACAGACAGACAGGGAGGGAGGGAGGGAGGGAGAGACGGAGGGAGAGACGGAGGGAGAGACAGAGGGACGGGTAGGCAGACAGACAGACAGACATACAGACAGACAGACAGACAGACAGACAGACAGACAGACAGACAGACAGACAGACAGACAGACAGACAGACAGACAGACAGACAGACAGACAGACAGACAGAGGGGGAGGGAGGGAGGGAGAGACGGAGGGAGAGACAGAGGGACGGGTAGGCAGACAGACAGACAGACAGACAGACAGACAGACAGAGAGGGAGGGAGGGAGGGAGAGACGGAGGGAGAGACAGAGGGACGGGTAGGCAGACAGACAGACAGACAGACAGACAGACAGACAGACAGACAGACAGACAGACAGACAGACAGACAGACAGACAGACAGACAGACAGACAGATAATAGATAGATAGATAGATAGATAGATAGATAGATAGATAGATAGATAGATAGATAGATAGATAGATAGATAGATAGATAGATAGATAGATAGATAGATAGATAGATAGATAGATAGATAGATAGATAGATAGATAGATAGATAGATAGATAGATAGATAGATAGATAGATAGATAGATAGATAGATCTCCACCAGTGACTTGGCGAAGTGAAAGGAAATAACAAATGCTTCTATTAATTCAAAAGTTGCTATCCCAAATTAGTAAAGAAATAAAATTCTAACGTATCTAAAATAAATAAATTATATGTTTTTAATCACCTACATGACTGTAGAAAACTTCCATACACAAATAAAATATGAATTGTTATTGACATTGCCGTGTGACGATTCTGTGTAGTCACATCATTTTCTTCGCTTTTCAATAGCGTTGTGGTTCAAGGATTCTTTGATCTCTTCTATTCACGTCATGTATGTCATGTCTAGTCTGTCATGTCTGTCTGTCCTGTCTGTCTGTCTGTCTGTCTGTCTGTCTGTCTGTCTGTCTGTCTGTCTGTCCTGTCCTGTCTGTCTTCTGTCTGTCTGTCCTGTCTGTCTGTCTGTCTGTCTGTCTAATCATTTATTGGTTGCAGTTAGAACAACCTTAGATAAACGAAGACCAACTTACAAAAAGCATTAGAAAGAGCACTTGAAAGGATCTTTACATCTTCCCCAACAATTAACTTGGGTAAATGGAGCAGGCGGCAGCAGCAGCAGAAGAAGAAGAAGAGAAAAGGAGGAGTAGGAGCTGAGAGGAGGAAGAGGGAGGAAGGAGGGAGGAGGAGGAGAAAGAGAGAAGAGGAGGATGGAGGAGGGAGGAGGGAGGAGGGGAATTAGAAGAGGAAGAGGGTAGGAGGTGGAGGAGGGAGGAGAGGAGGAGGAGAGGAATGTACGCATATGCCTGTAGATTTATAATGGCTGAAGTTGTTCCATGTCTTCTTAGAGTTGACGACAGTGTAAAGAAATATAAAATCTTCAAACTTGATAGAGATAAGGTAAACTATTATTTATTCATTCTTTAAGCAAAAAAAGATGAGTTACAATGTTATGCATTATGCATTATTTTTATGAAAAAATTTGAAAATGCCTTACAGATTGTATCATTATTTATTATAACTCATATGCCGGTACATAACTATGGACAAACGAGTTATAAATCTTTGAAAACGATGCCACAATATGACTATAAGTTTACAGAAAAGTTATGCCCGAAAAAACCTTTTACAGAGTTAGTCCCCTGGATATATGAAATTATAATAAAAAATGGGAAAATTAAATAAGTTTGGGGTAAGCGGGCCGATTCACACTAAACAAATATGACAGTGGGCTGCGCTGGAATAAAAGGAAGACGTGTAGAAAATTTCATCTCAATCGGTTTGGGGCCCGTTCGCGAGCGCATAAAGGACATATGGACAGACAGACGGAGATCGCCTTTTAAATATAAGATAAATGGTGCTATCGATCATTGATGTCATAAAAATACAACAATCAATTCATTACAAAAAACAAGATCATGTATATGTACATCTCTAACTATACATATATCATGGCTGTGTCCATTATAATATCCACCGCCACCAGTGATGCATCAGTCTTCGATTATATTTATTATGCCTTTTGATCTGGCCTATGTATAATGTGGGGAGAAAAAACTGTATACACTGTGATTGGTCAACCGTAAATTTCTTGGATCTCTGCTGCAATCAGTCAGTGCAAAATATATGTGATAATTTCTTGAGTGTTCTTTTGTTCCAGGATAAGGTTTTGGCTCAATGGTTTTCCCACCTATATAAATAGAACTAAGTTATTTGTGATACCTGTCCTATATTGGTAGAGAAAATCTACAGGAAGTAGCTTTGGAATAGTATTTGGCCTCACTATATCAGCTGCCTCACTCAGTCAATCTGCTAAATTCACAAAGTCATGTCTGGATCTAGATGGAACTAGCTCCTACCTAAAATGTCAGCATCAATCATAAGTCTAATGATATCATCACTATGAACATCAGAAATGAAACGCTGTACACTTTCAAGAAAACCACAAAGAAAAATACAACAAAGAATTGTGACCCTGGGAAAATAAACAGTGGAAGGAAAAGAGTCTTGGTATTCTCAAATAGTTATCCACAACATAACTAGTTGCTATCCATCCAATCCGTCATTATATGGCGCTCAAGGTTTAAACTAGCAGATAATTGTCGTCTTCTCCCATGCCTGTCCTCCATGGTCTCCAGGATGAGTAATACCTTGATTGATTCGGAATTTGACAACTACGTTCTCCCTTCTCTTCTGTACATAATTAGTTTCTCTAGATCTTCTTCCCTTACAAGAAAAATGCCGCATACATTAAGAGTTTTAATATCATTCCCCCATTGCAATGCGTATTTGGATATAAACAATGTAAGTACATTATGGTAACATCTCTTGTATAACCTTCAGGTGAATTCTTTTCTAATCCCTCCTCTTCACTATATATATATAATATGCCTTTAAGTCATTCATCATCATCATCATCATCATCATCATCATCATCATCATCATCATCATCATTATTCAGGACACAAAACTATATGATTGTAACCTGGGTTATATGTAATACAGTGTGGTGTTATTCAGGACATAAAACCATATGATTGTAATATGAGTGATATGGAATACAGAGCGGTGTCATGCTTACGATACAAAACTATATGATTGTAACAAGAGTTGTACGGAATACAAAGGGGTTTCATGCGTTCGAGTGCACTAAATTATTAATTAGTGTATGGGTTATCATTAGCATGTTCTCTTCTGATAGACAGGACATTATACATCAAAGTGCCTTCCATCATGAGATTGATTGATTGTTCATACCCTTCCTCAACATGTCTCTTCATCTCACTCATTCTTATCAATCATCAGACATATAATATTCATATGTGCATGGATGATAAGTAAGCATATTGATGTGATTTTATAAATGATAAATTGACAGATTTGATATCAATGAAATTCCAATGGAATCTCACTCATTCCACCATCATTCATTAGACATAATAACTGTATGGATGATAATTAGGCATAATTATGAGATTCACAAATGATGATTCCTCATGTTTAACAATATTGTTATTACACATGAATCACCACATGCATGCTCTCATCAAATACATAGAATTATATATTTATGTAGAATTGATACACCCAATCCACATTCATTCATCATGAATCATAACCACACTTGCAGCGGTGATGATTAGGCATTATTATGTGTCACAAATGATAAATCCACATGTTTAACAACATGAAAAATACATTTCACTCACCACATGGGTGCTTTCACCCAACACACACAAATATGATATATATATATATACTATATATTATATCATATATATATATAAGTATATATTATATATATATATATATATATATATATATATATATATATATATAAATCTATTTACATCTCATGAGCTCGTTTACTTTTCTGTTACACATTACACTAATTTCTCTTACAAGTGTTGGCACATGTAAAATAGGTTCTTCTTATTGAACTAAGTATTCTTAGCTTTCAAAATCTTAAGTTAATCACAACATCTAAATCACTGCTGATTTAGTTTAACCCCGTAATGCATAAATTGTGCAACCTAGGTCTAATGCTTACACATTAAATAAGTTGGTTAACTAGAAGAAACCTTCCTCATGGTTTAACTTCGTGTACAATTATTCATGAAATTTGGCATCTGAATAAAGCACTTAATCTCTCCTAATTAATTTCTTACAGACTAACCAACTGGTTACAACACATCCACTTACCAACTTCTTCTTGGGAAAGGATCACTTACTAACGTAATATGAAATATAGCATTGCGCTTACCTTCATGTTACTTGAATGGCTTCAAACACGTCGACGACAGGTTTCAGGATCTGACATGGATTAGGTTTTCCAAATTCGATGTCTGCTTGCAGGCTGATGCTTTCCTCATCTCATGAATAAGACTAAGTTATCTTTTGTTAGTTGATTTGGAAGATGCTATCACGGGACGCCTTCGGTCGGCCTTGTGGTCTAGGGGAAACAACTCGATAAAACCCGACCAGGCCCCCTCTTAAATGATCGCCCTTTATTTTGCCAGTCGAAAAGGTTCGAAATACAGGACCCGGTGAGCGGAGCTCAAGTAATCCAACGCTGCAGGTGTCGCGCGCATGGGCCGTTCGTAGAGCCACCAGACAAAGCCATCCGTTGAGTGGGTCCAAGAGGCTAGACCTATAGTGAAATTGTGCTTCATGAACGCTGCGACGACATGATGTCTTCAAAGGCTTTAAAGATCCTCGACATCGTCGCCAGCAGGCCAGTTGTGTTCCAATACGAAGGTATGTTGAGTAACTTAGTTAATTAGCGTTGTGTCATGAGTCGGCGACCGCGGTAGAGTTAAGCGGCTGTGTAACAGGCGTTGAGCGGAAAAATAGGTCAGGTGTGAACTGATAACATTATGTTGGCCTGGAGTCAGCTGGGGCCACGTAATTATTGCTAGTGTGAAGCACTGATATTTAGTCTCCTAGCGGCGTAGGGCTCCTTTGCAGCCTAATTAGGTTGGGTTAAATGAATTCAGGACACCGAACCCGTTAATTTGAGTTCACACATGGCCCAGCTTCCTGAAATGAACATAGTGGGAGCCGGCGTGGCGGAACGATGGACCAGGGTTAGAACTGGACGTCGAGTAGGACGTCGCTTCTATTAGGTCATGTGAGGTATCTATTCGCGCAGCTGGTCGAGACGAATCTATTGCAAAGATCGGCAGAAGTATCGGGGGTCATTCCAATGTCGTGACTTGAGTCGAAGTTCGTTGTCGCATGGTGGGGCGACCACTGGCTTTTTTGCTTGGCTTTCCTCACATCTGTCTTATAGTTAGTATACCTTAACGGAATGCCAGCTTAATGTATAGTGGATTCCGGAGATGAGGGCAATGTGGGACAATCGAACTTATCGACTGGGCTGTTCACAAAGAACAGTGACACCGTTCTAAATGCTCCTGCCCTTGACAAGGGAGGAGAGAACGGGGTGTTGATATCTGATACATGGAGAGTACGCCATGCATATAACATTGGATTTGGATATATGGTACCTATGGCACGGTACTACATAAACTCTGGCTGGTAATAGGGGATTGAACCAGGGAGATTGGATAGAACCAGGAGGGGGTTTGGATGCTCCACTACCGACCCTACTTCAGGGCCATTCTGCCTACTATTACTAGTTAGTTAGTTAGTTAGTCGACAGATCATCCTCGTTGCACATCGAACCATTCAGTCCATAAGTGCTCGGATCCCCTCCTCAGCAAATCCCGCAGCGTGTAGCGGCTAACGACACCAGTTCTGTGTTGGTTTATCAATCTTCTTTGGCTTCCTGCGTAGTGTTCTTGTTTGGCCACCCCTCTTTTAATTTGCTGCTCTCGCAGTCTGGCCATTGTTGTAGATTCACAGTCATCACTTGGTTCTCGCAAAAGTCTCACTTCTCGTAGAGCATTCAGAATGTCAGCCTGGTCCATGGCGCGTCCGCCCTCCACAGTAGCCTCACCTGCGAGCTTGTCAGCCCGCTCATTTCCTTGTACTCCCGCATGACCTGGCACGAAGATGAAACTAATCTTTGCCAGCCGAGACCGCTTCAGAGGCAGCAACCATTCTCTTCGGATCGACCCCTCCTCTATCCTCTTGATCATGTTCATTGAGTCGCTAAGGAAACAAGCCCTAGTGAATGTCTGTGTCTCGAGCCATGTTATTGCTTTACTTACTGCCATGACTTCCATGGTCAGGCTACTTGTGGTTTCAGTGAAAGCACCAGAGTCCTCCTTCACAATTCTCCCTCCGGCCCGAGCTGTAAAGGCCCATGAGCTTCTCACATGTCGGACGACCGACCCATCTGTGTAGATGACCGCGTCACCGTCTAGCGAATTCTCGAAAATCAACGCTTGTACTTCAGCCTCAACAGCAGCCGGATTTTCTTGTCTGCATTTTCTATCTAGTTGGATGCAAACTGAAAAGGATGTGCAGAAGTCTGTTGGCACTTGCACCCACTCCTCGCCAGGTTCTAAGTCCTCAAGTGAACACACCTGTTGAAGAATGTCTTCGGCTTGACCCATCCACGACCGTCCTCTTTTTAACCTGCTGCCCTTCACCTTCCTAATTTCACTATGCAGTGGATGTTGTGTGTTTGCGTTAATTCTGAGGTAGGCGCGTGCCCTGCAAACTTGTATTCTCTCTTCAATGGTTGGAAAATCAAGAAGGTAGCGCATCGCCCTGCATGCTGTATCTCTTGTACATCCAAGAATAATGCGCATAGCTTCATTCTGTATCCTTTCCATCCTTTCTATCTGCTTATGGCTGAGAGTCAGGATTGCCATTGCATACTCCAAAACAGACATGACCAGCCCCTCGTACAGAAGACATAGATGGCGCTGCTCACAGTTTGCTGCCGCCATCACCCGCATCGCTGCCAAACCCCGCTTGGCCTTTGTTATCACCTGGTCTATGTGCACATTATAAGCAAGGCTTCGATCAAACCGTATCCCCAGGTAATTCATTGCCTGCGTTCTTTCCACCGTCTCTGAACACAGCATTACAGTTGGTGTTGGATTGTTGACAATATGATTATTCAACGAGAACCAAGTCACTGTTGCCTTTGTTGGGTTGACCATTGCCCCAGCTTCATCACACCAAGTACTTATGCGATTGAGTTCGGTTTGTAGTTCCACAGCAACCCTCCTCTCTATCCTTACCCTGACGATACACTAAAACATCATCGGCATACTGACAATGTCCTGCCAGGTCCAGTGATCTGCTCACTGGTGATTCTCACTGTGTAGGCGTTGAACAGTACCGGAGATAATGGTGATCCCGGGGGGGGTATTTTTTTTTCCCAAGAATTAAAAAATTTTGTTGGGGGGGTGGGTTAAGGGGTCTTCGGAAA
>JACEFZ010009390.1:0-32500 GCA_014155875.1 Cepaea nemoralis
TCCCACCCCTTTGAGGAACCCTTTTGGGCCATTGGGTACTTTTTTGGATGAAATAACTTCCCCAGACAGTAAGCAACTGTAAGTTTGTGGCTGAGAGATTCTATACCAGGTGTTTGTTAAGTCTCATTGCACTTTGTATGTAGAACAAATTTAGAAAATGAAGAACATGACGTCATCAACAAACGTGCTAAAAATGTATTAAGTAGTTACAATAGTCACTTCTATGGTCTAACAATATTTTTGGAAGCTAGAAAGTACCAATGAAGTATTCATTATAAAAGGTGCTTCAAGAAGTAACAGTACACGTCTCTTCATATTGTCAAATACCTTCTGCAACGTGTCTGTTCTTATTTCTTGAATGGTAATTTTGATTGCTACTTTCAGGTCCTCAATTGTGTGTACATTATTTTTGTAAACATTTGCTTTCAAGAAACCCCATAGATAATAATCTAATGGAGTTAGATCTGGAGAACGAGCAGGCCAAATTCCACGTGGTATTATGCAGATTTGCGAAAATGTCTTCCAATTAACGCTCTAGGTGTGTGTGCATTTTGCACCTTTGCACCATCTTGCTGGAACCACGCTTCTTCAGTTTCACGTTTATTCAGCTGTTCGGGACGTAGAGGTGTTTCCAAGGCACCAGGTTGGGGTTATATACTGCCAAGACCTATTGACGCGTCCTCGTCGAGCGTCCTGGGCAACAGGTCCCTTCGGGGTCCTGGCTAAAGTCAGTAGGATCGCCGATTCCTCCGAAGTCGGAGAGTGTCTGCCTGTACGGCGAGTAACCACCAGTCTGCACACCAATAAGCCAGACATGGGACAACGGATACTCACGCAAACCTCAGGTCCTGTATGACATCACACTGATGTTGGACAACAGGATGTCTTCATCCGACATACCGCCGTTGGAGCTCAAGCCAACGGACACAAGCAAGCAAGCAAGCATTCCGCTGTTCTAGAAAAAGGTTCCAGAATGTCAGTACGGCATCGATCAGCATTTACAGTCTTGTGAAGAAAATTGGTCCAATAAAACGTGTTCTACTGACGGCACACCATACTCCAATTTTCTCATCGTGTAGAGGCGCTTCATGAAATACATTGGGATTAAAAGTGCTCCAGATACGATTATTTTGGCTATTAACATATCCAGATAGATGAAATCATGCCTCATCAGAGAAGAATGTTACATCGAGAATTGACTCGTCTTCTTTAGCTAAAAATGCTTGAAACCACGTGGAGTAGTTGACTCTGGATTGATTATCACACTCTTTTAGTTCAGACACAACAGAAATCCTGTATGGATGAAAATGTAATCGTTGTTTAAGAATTGTGTGCACTGTGCTCACTGATACGTTCACTTGTTGCGACATTTTCCTTAAGGACTTGCTTGGACTTTTCAGGATTCTGTCTTGGATATCTAGACATTTTTCTTCAGACACAGCAGGCCTACCAGATCGCGGAGCATCTTCCACATTTCCCGTAGCAAGAAACTTATTCAACAAATTTCTAACCGTTACTCGATGAGGAAGTTGTTTATCAGGAAATCTTGCTATAAATATTTGAACCACTTTCCATATGTATCGAAGGCCATCGCGAAACACTTGTTTAACCAAATATAGTCTTTCTTCCGTTGATAATACCATTCTGCTTGGAGTGCAAATGATTACCCAATTAGACGACAGCCATTCGCTGCATATTGCTTCACGATGGACTGTGGAGCACATTTTTTATAACGTCATGTACTTCATTTTTCTAATGTGTTCTACATACAAAGTGCAGTGAGACGTTAGAAACACCCGGTAGATACCAGTAAACGTGCAATGGCTAATTCAGGATTAGTGCATGCTATGAATGGCTGCATAAAATACATACCGCTGGAATAATCGTTATCATAAAGAGCTTGAATATAAATACATTGCTACAATTGTATATTTAAACTGTCAGAATATTAATACATTGCTACAATTGTATATTTAAATGACAGAGTCGGGACTTATCACATCATCTGAAGACTCATCATGCATGTTTAACAAATGTCTTATATTGAAGCCTTGCCGATGGATTATCCGGTCACTGCTGAGTTGAACATAATTATCGGACAATTTTAGTTGGAGATTGTTCATGTTTGATTATTGGGTGGCATATGCTGGTTATAAATCTGTAGACACTTGGTCCTGATACACACGTGCTCGGTTATCTCTAAGAGCCTACCTAGATGTATAACCGAATCACACGCTGTTAAGAGGTAAGGGGCAGATAATTCGAACTCATCATCATCATGTGCCATGCCGATAAGGGTGGGCGGTCATGTTTCGCCATCTCACACGATCGCGAGAGTCGTGAATCAGCTCTGTGTTCTTGTCTCGACCTACCGCATGGCCAAGTCATCCAGGTATTTACTTCTTTGCCTTATCTTGTTCTCTTCCCCTCAAACTTGCCAGTTGTCACCAAGTTCTCGAATTTATTTTCTTCTCATAACGTGTCCAAAAAAAATCGTGATTGTCTACGTGTATTTTTTTTCTAATCAATTTACGGGTTTCATTGTTTGTTTTTGTTTTGGTAGGACTTGATTAATTTTGGTTTTTTTTCCCCGAAGGCTTTCGTTCAGAAAGCAATGCCAAACTACTGAACTACTTGCCTCGAAATCACAAACAGCTAAAAATGCTGGGGTTGGCTGCAACGTCCTATAAATGATATGTAACTAACTTTTTTCTATGAAACCTTTCTCAACCACCTGGTCACATTGGCAACAACGTTCTCAGCATACTTGAATAGCTGCTCTTTCGGTGATTGCTGCATGATTACTCTTTTTTATATGGTGCATGTCCATCGCAGGACGTTAACCCCATGGCAATTTTACTGTCAGTAGTTTGTCATTGCTTTTAAACGAGAAGTTAACGTTAATGTCCAACTGGCCGGTGCTTGGAATGGACCCACTACCACGAATACGACATGAAGTTTACGTGCGTGCGCGTTAAACCTCTTTGTCACGCTGACCTCTATCTCGTCTTGTTAATGTCTCTGAATTTTTTTTTTTAGCATATCCTTTACAGGACCTCGCTGTCAACACCAGCATCTTTCAGCTGTATGTTGATTTCTTGGCAAGATTACGCTCAGTAGTTTGCCATTGCTTTCTGAGCGGCCGGCTCACATACCCCGTAAGTTACCGATGCGATTCGAACCACTGCTGATTCTTGCCGTCATCACGTTACCGACGAGAGTATACGAGATTACGGAGAAAAGTCATAACCTCTAAGCCACGAAGCCGGCAATGTCTCTGAATACTCAAGTAAAATGTGGCGCTTGTTAGCCACAAAGATAAAAGCACAACACTGAAGTGTTAGCCACAAAGATAAAAGCACTATGATGAAGTGTTAATTAGTTAGTTAGTCTTTCCTCTTGAGCCCAAAACGGCGCATAGGGCAGAAGTCATGGCTCTACATGTCTGGCGGTTCGCTGCTACCTGTTGTAGATCTTGGATGTTTGTTTGGCCGTTGTATGAGCCCTCTCTGATGATGGTTCCACGCAGGGTCTCTCTTGGTCTTCCTCGTTTTATTTTCCCTAACGGTGTCCATATGGGGGCTTGGTAGGGGAGTCTTGTCTTGTCCATTCTGAGTACATGGTTGTTGTAGTTAACACGGCATTTTCTTATAAAATTTGACACAATATCTTGCTAAGTCTCTTGTCTTATTTGCGTATTTGTTCTAAAATCTGTCCAGTGGAGGTTTACAATTCTTCTAAGACATTTGTTCTCAAAATTGTCCAATTCATTTTACCTAAAGCTACTGATGACTTCCAACTTTCACATCCATACGTTAGCACTGGAATCACACAAGAGTTGAAGATTTTAAGTTTCGTGTGTTTGCTGAGTGTCTTTGACTTCCAGATGTTTGACAGTTTACTGAAGGCATCAGATGCTAGCGCGATTCTAGATGATATTTCTGGTGTTGAGTCCCCTGTAGATGTCATTTTGCTTCCTAGGTATGTGAAGCTGTTGACTTTTTCAAGAACGTGGTTGTTTAATTTTATAAAGTGTTAGCCACAAAGATAAAGACACAATGCTTAAGTGTTAGCCAGGAAGATAAAAGCACAATGCCGAGGTGTCAGCCTCGAAGATAAAAGCCCAATGTGCTCTATACTGGCAAATGGAAATAAATGGCTTACGTGTGACAACACAAATCACGATTGCCCAGGTCGCCCAGTAAAGTCCATGTTGTCTGTAGGCGCCCATTGTTTAGTTCTTTATGGTCTTCCGTCTTGGAATCTCTAATATCTGAAAATAAACAATACATCTGCGTCAGTCTTACCATCATCATAATCACCATCATGTGCCTCGCCGATAAGCGTTGGCGGTCACGTTTCGCCATCTGACACGATCACCAGAGTCGTGGATCAGCTCTGTGTTTTTGTTTCCATTATGGCTTATGGCCAAGCCATCTAGATATTCACCTTTCTGCCTTCCCTTTGTTCTTTTCCCTTTACTCTTGCCAGTTGTCACTACGTTGTCCATGTTTATTTCTTCTAACATCATCTATTTAATTTCCTTTCTCTGGCTATTTCCTCTAACAATTTGACAGTTATTGTTATGTTTTAAAGTTTGTTTTTCCTCATAAACTGCACGTACAAAAGGTTGACTGTCTATTTCAAATTATCTTAATCAGTTTACGATTTTGGGCTGGGAGGTTATGGTGTCCTCCTCAGCGTCAGAAGGCACGGGTTCGATCCCAGGATATGTCCAAGAATTTGTCCAAGAGCCATTCTACTGATATTGGCACCTGGCCGTCTTGAAAGACGATAGTTTGTTACATTGTGCTTCAAAAAATGTATACCTCACTATAGCACAAAATCTGGGCTGAATTGTAGAGACCATGTATTGCCCATGCAGCGTGATTCCTCTCTCGGCCTGCCTAGTTCACTCCAGAGGAAAGGTAACACCAATACATCTGGAGCAAGACAAGCTGCAGAAGCTGCCAGATCAGCAAAGCAAAGTGTCCGTTTGTCGGAGCTTCGATTCTAGACCAGTTGACAACCACGGCTTAAGGCCTGGACTGCCCTGCCATGACATTTAGTATTTAGGCTGCATTTCTTCACCCTAGGGTAAAGCTTATACCCTCCCGCCCGAAGCCGTTGGCACAATGTAGGGTGTCGGGTTTGATGAGCGTAGCCCAACATTCGGCGCAAAGACAGAAAGCAGGTAGTACAGTCTACAATCATACGGTAGCTCAGTCATATCTGACTAAGACCTGGTACTGAAGAACCATTGGTATCTAATGATATCAATACACCCTTCCCCCCCCCCCCCCACTCCCCTGATCTCTTTTATAGCGAGTAACCGATACAGGTAAAAAACAGATCTCGTATGCAAGTTCTGCACGGCAGTTGAATATCACGAAATATAGACCGTAACGGCTGCCCCCGTAAAATTGCAAGGAAAGAAAAATCACCCCACGGTTCATAGAGCCTATTCAATTACATGGAATCTGTCTAAAGTTCGAAAACGTGACAAATGCATGCCGCAGGAAGACACACATAACTGTACTGGTTTTCATACACGTACACATAGTTTGTATGTGAAGGAACAGACACCGGTACAATATGTAATCATAGTTTGTATATGAAGGAACAGACACCGGTACAACATGAAATCATAGGTTGTATGTGGAGGAAGAGTCAGTGGTACAACATGTAATCACAGTGTGTAAGTGGAGGAACAGTCTGTGATACAACATGTAATCGTAGTGTGTAAGTGGAGGAACAGTCTGTGGTACAACATGTAATCATAATGTGTAAGTGAAGGAATAGTCACCGGTTCAGCATATAATCATACTTTGTAAGTGGGGGAACGGTCAGTGGTACAGCATGTAATCATAGTGTGTAAGTGGTACATTATGAAATCATAGTCAAATGTAATCCTAGTTTGTAAGTGGAGGAACAGTCAGTGGTACAACATGTAGGTATATTTTATATTTGGAGGAACAGTCACTGGTATAACAAGTACGCATAGTTTTTACGTGGAACATCATGAAGTCATAGTTTGAAAGTTGAATAGTATGACATTATAGTTTGTAAATGGAGGAAAAGTTAGCGGTACAACATGTAATCATACTTTGTAAGTGGAGGAATAGTCAGTGGTACAACATGTACTCATAATTTGTAAGTATAGGTACAGTCAGTGGTACAAAATGTAATCATAGTTTGTAAGGGGAGGAACTGTCAGTGGTACAAAATGTAATCGTAGTATACAAGTGAAGAAACAGTTAGGAGTACAATATGTAATCATTGTTTGTAGTGGAAGAACAGTCAGTGGTACACCATGAAATCATAGTTTGTAAGTGGCACAAAATGTAATCATAATTTATAAGTCGAAGAACAGTTAGCGGTACAACATGTAAACATAGTTTCTAATTGGAGGAACAGTCACTGGTACAACATGTAATCATAGTATATAAGTGGTACAACGTGCAATCATAGTTGGTAAGTGGAGGAACGGTCAGTGGTACAACATGTAATCATAGTTAGTAAGTGGAGGAACAGTCACTGGTACAACATGTAATCATAGTATATAAGTGGTACAGCATGTAATCATAGTTAAAAAGTGGAGGAACAGTCAGTGGTACAACATGTAATCATAGTTAGTAAGTGGAAGAACAGTCAGTGGTACAACATATAATCACAATTTGTAAATGGGGGAACAGTCAGTGGTACAAAATGTAATCATAATTTGTAAGTGGAGGAACAGTTATCGGTACAACATGTAGACACAGTTTCTAATTGGAGGAACAGTCACTGGTACAACATGTAATCATAGTATATAAGTGGTACAACGTGTAATCATAGTTAGTAAGTGGAGGAACAGTCAGTGATACAACATTTAATCACAGTTTTTAAGTGGGGGAACAGTCAGTGGTGCAACATGTAATCATAGTTTGTAAGTAACGACATACAAATACAGGCGGTTAGAGTTCAATCCGGTCTACCATTCGTGTCGGTTAATGTTTATGCCCACAACGCGAGTGTGGATTCGCAGAAGTGGCAGTGCTTAAGTGACATATAAGGTCATGAGAGAAATGTTATTTTCTGTGGCGATTTCAATGCTAAAGGCAGATCATGGGGAAACATTTCCTCCAACACACAGGGGGAGGAGCTCGAGTATGCACTTGAAACCATTGACCTGGTTTGTATCAACAGTGACCGTGTCACCGGGAAAGCAAGTCGTCCAAGTGATGAGGACAGTGTTATTGATTTGACGCTGGTTTCTCCTTAACTCACTACAGTGTGTAGATGGGTTGTTCTAGGGTACCACGGCAGCGACCACCACCCGTTCAGCATATTTGTGGAGAAAGGCGGAACCAGACAGCACAAGTCAATGGTCAAGACTTTCCAGTATGACAGTACAGGGCAATATGTGGTGAGTACAATAAGGCGCGACAAGCGCAGAAAGCTTTTTGGTGGGGAAAAATAAAGCTGGAAGCAGCCACCTTGGTGAAATTTTGAGGTGGAAAAGGCATGGGTGGATAAGCGCAGTGCTGTAAGTAAATGGCAAAACGCCAAGAAGAACAGAGTTGCCCATCCTAGTCCTTGTATGCACTTAGAAAGAGAGATGCACACAAAAGTAAGCTACTTCAAATAACTGGTTAAGATGGTTAAAAGTGAAAAATGTGCAGAGGTATGTCAAAGAGTAAGCACAGACAAGTCACTGAAATTGTTCTGGCGACTACATAAAATCATGAATGGGGTAGTCAAGAATAAGAGTATTCCTGTCTTCCAAGGTGCTGACTTCAGCTGACGAGAACAAGGGCATAGCCCTCTTCAAACGCTATCTAGCAACCAGACAGACATGAGAAGCCGAAATCTTGCCATGGAGGTTACCTCTGATAGGTGCAAGGCCCAGAACATTTCGGATAAAGACACAGTGACAGTTAAAGAAATCAAAGTTGTGCTTCGGCGATCAAAACATAGCGCTCCAGGGCCAGATGGCATATGATATGGCGACATCAATACGTGTACCGACAATGAACTAGAGAAACTAGCGGACATGTACAACAACAGTTGCAACAACAACAACAGGGAGTGCTAGCATCAAGGAGGAATGTTTACACAACTATTTGATTCCCTTACCGAAGCCTGGCAAAGACCACACAAACATTCAGGGATATCGAGTAATAACCATGCAGAACACAATAGGCAAGCTGCTGAAGAAGTTAATTGCCAGAAAAATATCAAGCCAGCTGGAGAGGCAAGGTGTTTTCCCAACTACCCTGGGAGGGTACCGTCCAAAAAGAAAAACCTGGAGTAATGCAGCAGCTTTTGCTTATGATGTCTATGAAGGTTTCCACTCAGGCACTGAAACATTTGCTGCAGCGATTGATCTTGAGGACGCGTACAACAGAGTACCATTGGATTTCTTAATGCTTCAGGCTCTTGAACTCAAGATAAGTCCGTTCCTCCTTATCTGGATTGCTGCTGCCCTCTTCCAACGTAAAGTAGTCTTTAGATGTGGCAGTTGGACTTCAGAACCAACAACAATATATCCTTGCCTACCACAGGGATCACCATTATTTCCGGTGCTGTTCAACGCCTACACTGTGAGAATCACCAGCAAGCAAATCATAGGACCGGGGAGGAACTTTGTCGTAGGCAGGCGAGATTTTAGTGTATCGTTAGTGTAAGAACATAGATCAGGTTGCTGTAGAACTACAAACAGAACTCAGCCGCATAAGCAGTTGGTTTTTTGAAGCTAGGGAAATGGTCAATCCAACAAAGGCAACAGTGACCTGGTTCTCTTTAAATAACCATATTGTCAATACCCCAACGACAACTGTAAATCTGGATTCAGAGACGGTGGAAAGAACGCAGGCAATGAATTACCTTGGGAAACGATTTGATCGAAGCGTAGCTTATACTGAGCACGTAGACCAGGTGATAACAAAGGCCAAGCGGGGTTTGGCTGCGATATGGGTGATGGCGGCGGCAAACTGTGAGCAGCGCCATGCATGTCTTCTTTACGAGGGGCTGGTCCTTTCTGTTCTGGAGTATGCGATCACAGTTTGTAAGTGGAGGAGGAACAGTCACTGGTACAACATGTAATCACAGTTTGTAAGTGGAGGAGCAGTCACTGGTATAACATGTAATCACAGTTTGTAAGTGGAGGAGCAGTCACTGGTACAACATGTATTCACAATTCGTAAGTGGAGTAACAGATACCGGTACAACATATTCGGATTGTAAATAGTTTGCCACTTCTCGAAAATCTCGTGAACATTGCTGAAACGCTGAAAGTGAATTTAGGTTTTGGCAAGGCTTAATTGATACTATAGACTTTGAAAAGATTGGTTTCAACATCAAACTACATTCTAAAATTGGTAACATATTATCAAATTGTATCAAGTGGTAATCGTTATTGGCAGATTTATGTTCCAGACAGTTATTTCCTTATCTTAATATTTCCTGTTATATTGTACTTTGAACTTCCTATAACGCTGATTTGAGCTTGTCTCATGCACACCCTGGGAAGTCTTCACTGGCTGTTTGTGTTGGGAGCGAATGTTTTTTTTTCTATGTAGCTAGCTGTATGTTTAGTAATTACTCCACATGGTTTTCCTTTTTATTATAGGGGCTTCCATGGACTGTCTGTCTAAAACTGTCATTTACTGCCAATATAGTACCTTGCGATGTATGGGGAAGGGGGGTCTTGAACTTGAGGAATTAAGGCCGCCTGGCTAGTGCAGTCGCCGTGAACTGTACAAGTTAGAGTTTTATTTTTGCCCCCGACATAAAACAATTCCACATCTTACCGAGGATTCGAACCCGGGTCTCCTGAAGAAGATTCAGGCATTCTAGACACCCGACCAGTCGCTCCATAGGACTCTCTGTGTACATTTATTTATGACGTGTCATTTTTCTACATATTGTCCACTTACAGTTTATTTTATTTATTTATTTATCTATCTATCTATTTTAACTGAATCAGCGTCGAAGGATAGTATGTCGCCGTATTTGACCTCTCAATGGAACAGAAGGGCGATATATCGATATACTAGGGCCATCGTTTTATTTGTTTCGTTCCGTGATACCTGCCGCAATTTCAGTGTTCAGTGAACGGAAGTTGACGTTATAATACTTGTTTATTTGATTGTGTATCGTGTTGGCACTGAAACATTTAAATTACATGGGAGAGGGAGGAAGCGGGTCCAGTGGCGAAGTAGTTAACGCGATGCCTCGCAGTACGAAAGGCGTAGGTTCGTTTTCGGACTCCGAACTTTGGTTCACAAGCGTGTTGTTGTTGTTGTTGTTGTGGTGGTGGTGGTGGTGGTGGTGGTGGTGGTGGTGGTGGTGGTGGTGGTGGTGGTGGTGGTGGTGGTGGTTGTTGTTGTTGTTGTTGTTGTTGTTGTTGTTGTTGTTGTTGTTGTTGTTGTTGTTGTTGTTTTGTCGCTGGAGTTACGGAGTTCGCGTTGGGTGCGTTGCTTCGGGCAGGCCGTTCTATGAAAAGAGGTCAATGGGGGGAACATTTGAGGCCACTAAAACAATCACATAAATAAACACACATAGTATTATTTAGCGCTTACAGGAGGAGAAGAAGGAAGCAGAGACTAGAAGACTAGAAGATTCTACATTTTATGTGGGCATGCTATATGTCTAAAGTTATCTTCTACATTTCATGTGGGCATGCTATATGTCTAAAGTTATCTTCTACATTTCATGTGGGCACGCTATATGTCTAAAGTTATCTTCTACATTTCATGTGGGCATGCTATATGTCTAAGTTATCTTCTACATTTCATGTGGGCCTGCTATATGTCTACAGTTATCTTCTACATTTCATGTGGGCATGCTATATGTCTAAGTTATCTTCTACATTTCATGTGGGCATGCTATATGTCTAAAGTTATCTTCTACATTTCATGTGGGCATGCTATATGTCTACAGTTATCTTCTACATTTCATGTGGGCACTGCTATATGTCTAAAGTTATCTTCTACATTTCATGTGGGCATGCTATATGTCTAAAGTTATCTTCTACATTTCATGTGGGCCTGCTATATGTCTACAGTTATCTTCTACATTTCATGTGGGCCTGCTATATGTCTACAGTTATCTTCTACATTTCATGTGGGCCTGCTATATGTCTACAGTTATCTTCTACATTTCATGTGGGCCTGCTATATGTCTACAGTTATCTTCTACATTTCATGTGAGCACGCTATGTGTCTACAGTTATCTTCTACATTTCATGTGGGCCTGCTATATGTCTACAGTTATCTTCTACATTTCATGTGGGCCTGCTATATGTCTACAGTTATCTTCTACATTTCATGTGGGCCTGCTATATGTCTACAGTTATCTTCTACATTTCATGTGGGCACGCTATATGTCTACAGTTATCTTCTACATTTCATGTGGGCACGCTATATGTCTAAAGTTATCTTCTACATTTCATGTGGGCATGCTATATGTCTACAGTTATCTTCTACATTTCATGTGGGCATGCTATATGTCTACAGTTATCTTCTACATTTCATGTGGGCATGCTATATGTCTAAAGTTATCTTCTACATTTCATGTGGGCACTGCTATATGTCTAAAGTTATCTTCTACATTTCATGTGGGCATGCTATATGTCTAAAGTTATCTTCTACATTTCATGTGGGCATGCTATATGTCTAAAGTTATCTTCTACATTTCATGTGGGCATGCTATATGTCTAAAGTTATCTTCTACATTTCATGTGGGCATGCTATATGTCTAAAGTTATCTTCTACATTTCATGTGGGCATGCTATATGTCTAAAGTTATCTTCTACATTTCATGTGGGCACGCTATATGTCTAAAGTTATCTTCTACATTTCATGTGGGCATGCTATATGTCTACAGTTATCTTCTACATTTCATGTGGGCACTGCTATATGTCTACAGTTATCTTCTACATTTCATGTGGGCACGCTATATGTCTACAGTTCTCTTCTACATTTCATGTCGGCACGCTATGTGTCTACAGTTATCTTCTACATTTCATGTGGGCCTGCTATATGTCTACAGTTATCTTCTACATTTCATGTGGGCACGCTATATGTCTACAGTTATCTTCTACATTTCATGTGGGCCTGCTATATGTCTACAGTTATCTTCTACATTTCATGTGGGCATGCTATATGTCTACAGTTATCTTCTACATTTCATGTGGGCACGCTATATGTCTACAGTTATCTTCTACATTTCATGTGGGCATGCTATATGTCTACAGTTATCTTCTACATTTCATGTGGGCACGCTATATGTCTACAGTTATCTTCTACATTTCATGTGGGCACTGCTATATGTCTACAGTTATCTTCTACATTTCATGTGGGCACGCTATATGTCTAAAGTTATCTTCTACATTTCATGTGGGCACGCTATATGTCTACAGTTATCTTCTACATTTCATGTGGGCATGCTATATGTCTAAGTTATCTTCTACATTTCATGTGGGCATGCTATATGTCTACAGTTATCTTCTACATTTCATGTGGGCATGCTATATGTCTAAAGTTATCTTCTACATTTCATGTGGGCACGCTATATGTCTAAAGTTATCTTCTACATTTCATGTGGGCATGCTATATGTCTACAGTTATCTTCTACATTTCATGTGGGCACTGCTATATGTCTAAAGTTATCTTCTACATTTCATGTGGGCACGCTATATGTCTAAAGTTATCTTCTACATTTCATGTGGGCATGCTATATGTCTAAAGTTATCTTCTACATTTCATAGTGGGCATGCTATATGTCTAAAGTTATCTTCTACATTTCATGTGGGCACTGCTATATGTCTAAGTTATCTTCTACATTTCATGTGGGCCTGCGATATGTCTAAAGTTATCTTCTACATTTCATGTGGGCACTGCTATATGTCTAAAGTTATCTTCTACATTTCATGTGGGCACTGCTATATGTCTAAAGTTATCTTCTACATTTCATGTGGGCCTGCTATATGTCTAAAGTTATCTTCTACATTTCATGTGGGCCTGCTATATGTCTAAAGTTATCTTCTACATTTCATGTGGGCATGCTATATGTCTAAAGTTATCTTCTACATTTCATATAGGCATGCTATATGTCTAAAGTTATCTTCTACATTTCATATAGGCATGCGATATGTCTAAAGTTATCTTCTACATTTCATGTGGGCATGCTATATGTCTAATGTTATCTTCTCCGTCCCATGTGGACATGCTATATGTTCAACTCCTACACCGGTCAGCTGGACTAAAATATTGACTTCTCGTCCTTGACTTGGTGACGTAAATTACAAGTACCTCAGAAGTCGGAGTGAGTTCGCCAAATGGCGAGGAACACTGATAATAGGGGAAGCTAATCCACAAGCAAAAATAGGTCCAGTTCACTTTCCAGTTGTGGCAAGTAGTAATATGTGTATAGACTACGCTAGAATTCAAAGCAAAGCGAACACACTTAAAAAATAAAACACCTACGCTAGACAAGAACTAATTTATTGGGGATACACCTCCCAAGATATGATGGCATGAGTTCACCCTAACCATTCAACACATCGCCTTGATAAGAGACATTCTGACGAGACATGATCATGGAAAGCGTGAAGTAGAAGACAACTTGACGTATAGAAACAACACCAAAAGAAATATTGAAAGACATGTGTATAAATGTAACTCGAAGACGCAGGGCAGAGGGTGTTGGAAGTACACGTCCGACCTTACATACGGGGATGGCGCTTGATAGTGATAATTATAATGACAATGAATTTCATTACAAAGATCAAAGAGGAAAGTAGGCAGTTGTCATTTTGCAAGACCAAAGCAGGTTAAGAGAATACGCAGTCAAGAGGTGGGAGTAATTTATAAACAATTGTATACTCAAACAATGCATCCCATTGGTGAATGTAAACAAAAAAGCAGTGTACAATAGGCAGCACGATTTATTGTCTGTCATATTTCGCTGCATCTCCTCAGGTGCATTATTCAGTTAGTTGCATGTGGTTTTACAGGATGTCGCAGTCAACACCAGTATTTGTTTAAGCTGTTTGTGATTTACTAAGCAAGTTAACGTTCAGTAGTTGGCCAATGCTTTCTGAACGACCGAAACTCATACCATTGTATAGAAAACAACGCAAGGCGGTCTGCTTCCAAATTCCCCTCAGCTGTGTTTCGAACTTTGTATGCTGGATTATGAACTGCATCCGTAACACCTTAGCCACGAAGCCGGCCCAGAATATACAGCATACTTGTAACACAGTTGAGTTGAGTTCAGAACCGACATCACAGCACTCAGGAGATATTCCCATACTCGCTTAATCCTCATCTTCAGCACCCAATGCTAATGTTACCAGTAGCGGTGTGATTACATGTCCGTCTGGCCTTTCCCTGATGTCTTGAGTGTCGGCCAGATCCTCTGGTCAACTCCCTGCAGCACCATTCTCTCCAGGCTATGATGATCTATCTGTTCTTCCACATTGTACACACAATCCCATAAGGTACCGACCTCGTCTGCGTAGAAAACACGGTAGGGGGCCTCCGATCATCAGAAGATAACGCTTCCCCAAGCATTTCGGACCATGAATTTTTTAATACTTTCTGCGGGCGGTCCCGTTCGGGTCATTACTCCGGGCGTCTGGCATCTGCCGTGGAGAAGTTCGTTCGGTCATATTTTTTATACCTGATGTTAAGCTTGTCCCTTCGCTGTTATCTTGTCCACTCTCAAGCCCTCTCTCCCCCGGGGGGAAGAGCCCGGACAGCCTGTGCCTACCCCTAGGCACGTGTGGTCGTGGGATACCAGCTTCATCCCCCGCCACGGCTTCAGTCGCCTCCACTTATCTCCGTTGCCGTGTGCTTAGTATAGGTGCCAGTATAGTATATAATTAATACTTATAAAAGAAACAGTTACAAAGTATAATCTGGTTAATTAGTTACGAGTCCTTTACAAGGCGTTGCACCCAACCCCGTCATTTATTGACCATTTGAGGTTTACGACGCAATATTAATTTGAGTAGTTTGCCATTGCCGGTCTCTCTGGAGAAGGGTTTAACGACGCTCTTCGTAATCTCGTATACTCTCGTAAGAAACACAGCTACCCTAGATTCGACAGCGGATCACGTCGCATTGGTTACTTACGGAGGGTATGTGAGCCGGTCGTTCAGAAAGCAATGCCAAGACATTAACAACAGGTGAAAAATGCTGGTGTTGACTGCAATGCCATGTAAATGATATGCGAAAAAAATAATTGTCATTGCTGTATGAAGGGCCTGACACTCATACCATGCAAATCAACGCAAAATGTTCTGCTACCAAATCGCCTGCAGCTAATTTTGAACCCTCGACCCGGTCTGTCATGGAGTTGTTAAAACTGCGTTCACTAACCCCTAACTCATAGACCCCTGACGTGATTCAGGGGAGGTTTAATTAAATGAGCGTGGGTACGAACATAGAAACCAGGGGTGTAACAATAAATTACCGGTAATGTGTTAACACCATAGCGAGTTCCATTGTCATGTGTTCTGACAATAACATCTGTGTTAAGATACCACTGGTGTGAGGCTAACACTTTCAGTTGCTTGCATGTCCTTCGGGATAAGAACACAGACTTGATCCATGACCATTGGGGAGTCTCCGTGGCGAAGTGTTCAAGCCGTTTGACTCGGGCTCCGAAGGTTGTGGGTTCGATTTCGGGCCGCGTCTTTCGGTCCAAGAGTGAATTGTTTCGGAGACTCCTGTGGGTCATCGCTAAAGCTACGGAGATCATGCTTTGTGCGACGCTTTCCGCGCTGCGGAAAGAGACCGAGTCATATGGAATAAAAACCCGGTGCAATGAAGTCGACCCTGTCGACTTTTAAGCGACATTTTTGATTCATGACTCTGGATATCGCGTGAGATGGAGAACAATGACCACCCTCTCTTGCTGCCATGACACGGGATGATGATGATGATGATGATAGTGATGATGATGATGATGATGATGATGATGATGATGATGATGATGATGATGATGATGATGATGATGGTGATAGTGATGATGATGATGATAGTGATGACGCTAATAATGATGATGATGGTAATGATGATGATGATAATGATCATGATAATACTATTGATGATGATGATGATGATGATGATGGTGATGATGACTGTTAAAAAGTTAGTTGTAAATCAACCTCATTATCTTTTGACTGTTTGTGATTCTCTAGACAATTTTATCTTCAGTAGTTTGCTATTGCCGGTCTCGCTGGCCAAGGGGTTAACGACATTGTCCGTAATCCCGTATATCCACGTGGGGAAAACAGCAACTGTGAGATTCGGCACCGGGTCGCGCCGCTCTGGTAAATTACGATGGTATGTGAGCCGGTCTTTCAGAAAGCAATGACAAACTACTGAACGTATAACTTGCCTAGTACTTTAACAGCAGCTGAAAAATGCTGATTTTGACTGCAACGTCCTGTAAGGTAAAAAAAAAAGTTTTTTACTGCTTTCTGAACGACCGACGCCCATACTTTTGTGAAAATCAACATGAGGCAATATTCTTTCAAATTGTCTGCGGCCGATTTGAAACCTGCGATGTTCATTTAAAAAACAAATCGATGAGAAACCTGGATTAAATAGAGATTTTGTTCTTGATAAGAGTGTTGAGACAAAGAAGAAATCGAACTCCGAGGTATTTACAGCTGGAGGAGTAACTGAAATTGATCACGAGAACCACAAGGAAACCTCAAGTGATCTGTTATGGGGCATACTAACAGAAGTTGTGTAATAGATAACTTAGCCTTTTGTGAGAAAATACAAGACAGCGGAAGAAAGAGAAAGATCTAAATGTAAAGCGTAAGCCCTCCGTGTGTTTCTGGGGTTCCAAGGGGGAAGAAATGAATAGTAACACTGTAGACCTGTGTATGTCGTAAAAGGCGATCTAAGAGGGTTGGCCTGGAACTGGCTAGCTCACGCAGTAGAAATAATTCAGTCAGCATCCAACTAAAATAATTGGCTTGCAAATGGTTGGTTTGCGTGGCTGCAGTCCTATACTCCAGTAGGAGTCAGGAGGGATAAAAGAAGAAACAGAGAATGCACTCACAAACACAGAGCAATAAAAATAATACAATGTTTGTAAAGTCTCACTACACTTTGTATGTAGAAGAAATTTGAAAAAAATGAAGTGTATGACGTCTTCAACAAGTGTGCCCCACAGTTCACCGTGAAGTAATATGCAGCGAATGGCTGTCGTCTGCTGGAGTAATTCTTTGCTCTCGAAACATAATGGTGTTATCAAAGGAAGAAAGAATTTTGTTGGTTGAACATGCTATATATACACACTGGAATAACAACAGACACGTTGCAGAAGGTATTTGATCATATGAATAGAAGTGTATAGTCGTGTCTTTAAGCCCGTGGTGGACATTGCCAATAGCTGTTATAATGAATACTTCACTGGTTCTTTCCAGCATCCCCACAACAGCGTTAGACCATAGCAGTAACTGTTGTAACTAATTTAATGAATTTTTAGCACACTTTTGATGACGTCATTTACTTCAATTTTCGAATATTGGTCTACATATTTTACAAACACCCTGTATAAGCAACACGAAAGAACAATGGGGAAAAGACAGAGGCAGATCAAGGGAAATGATGCTGGATGGACTGAGACAGTGGCATGGCGAATTATCATCAGGAGAGTTGATCCAGAACACCAAAGACCGAGATCTGTGGAGAGCAGTGAACGCCTACGCCACCTGGCAGGGCACATGCTGATTATAATGAAGCATCAACAATATAGTTAAGAGATGTGATTACATGGAGGATTCCAAAACTCGGGATCTTTCATATCGATTCCCTACCGGGCCCCTGAATAGTATATAGTGTTTGTCCGTCAAACATGATAAAGACCATTCATTTCATCCAGTGGGGTTGAAAGTTTGGGGCCGTGAGTTCTAAGATGATTGGTCAGGTTTATTTTGGATTGAAATGTTCTTTGAAAATGTGGGCAAAGAATGCTTGACGATACAGGAGGAGGATCTCCTGTAGTGTTTTTAATATATTCTAAATAATGAATAGTATCTACAACAGCGATGTCTATACGGCCTTAAGTGAATAAGTGTCACGGGATGATTAATCGTCTTAGGCGACTTTCCGTATCTGCTATGGCTTATATACACGTGCTCTCTTATACAGCCCTTTTAATTTGATATATAATAGAACATGCCTGCTACCGTATTACTAACTTTGAAGTCATAACTATGACACACCCCTACGTCCCATTTTCCGCCATTTACTTTTGTAAGGTTCATATCTGCTTTTTGTTTGCTACTGAATCTGTTAAAATCCCTTATCCTATTGAGTTTCCATATGGCAACATTTGTATATACAATCCTATATCGAGGTTGCTTCAACCAACATGCTGTAGAGAATTGTGTAACCTATTGTTGCATGGTTAAGCTCATTCATAATCGAAGGGGTTTATTTTCAAGTTCTTTCTTTTACCTCCGGATCACTGGCAATTCTTTGGTTGCGATTATCGTTGGCAGAAACGGCAATTCATTGTAAATCTTCACGTGTTGAACAAACATTCTTATTCATTCATTATGTGCTATGCCGGTAAGCGTGGGCAGTCATGTTTCGCTATCTTACACGATCACCAGAGTCGTGGATCAGCTCTGTGTTCTTGTCCCGACCGTGCTACGTGGTCAAGCCATCCAGGTATTTACTTCTCTTCCTTTACCTTGTTAGTTTCCCCTCAATCTTGCCAAACATGCTAGAGATACGTCTGTCTATCTGTCTGTCTGTCTGTCTGTCTGTCTGTCTGTCTGTCGGTCGCATTAAAAATGAGAATTGTTATATGTTACTTATATTCAACACTATTATATGGCACGAAAGCCTGGACATTGAACAACTAGAAAGTCAAAAAGAGACCCAGGAGATGTGGATACACAGAAGAATATGTCGTATTTCATGGAAACAAAAACATTCAAATACAGAGGTTCTACAAAAACTAGGAAGGAAAAGATAGTTGATGAAAGAAATAAAAAAGAGGCAAAATGAAATATTTCGGTCACATTAAAATACATTGCATTCTTATAAAAACCATACTGGAGGGCAAGGTTAAAGGCAAGCGTGCAAGGGTTAGACAGCGATACAAGTGGGAAGATAACATCAACAAGAGATGGACGAGCATCAATCTGACAGAATGTACAGCCAGGGCGAGAGACGGACAGTGTTAGAGATCCATTGCAGACAACCTTCATTGTGGAGACGTCATCTGATTGACTAACTGATTGAAAGGCGTAATGTGTATGTGGTAAGAGAAGGTAACTAAATGCCTTTTTGCACACCATAAAGCGCATGTGTCACACGGTGACACACCCATATACTTAATAAACCAATGACCACCCAGCGGCTGATGTGTTCAGTATCACAGCGGCTGCCTTTACTCCCCACAATCTTCTTAGTACCACAACCCCCTTATGAAAGAGTTATGAAAGGGGGACTGAGTGGTCTCGAGGTATGGTGTCCGCTTCGAGTGCTGGAGATCCCGGGTACAAGCCCCTGCGAGGGCCGGGATTTTTTCACATGGACTTCTAGTAATAAAATTTCCTCTGGTCTCTGGATAGTGAGATCGGACGTCCGTGTTTAATGCTGCGCACTAAAAAAAACATCCCTTGACAGTTGGAAATTGAAGAAAGAGTAGCGTAACGGCGCTGCTCGGGCAAAATTTCGAGTTAAAAATCTACCCAAAGTATTTCAGGATCCTCGTCGGTGCTACAGGGTTCGTGAACTGAGCTGGGTTTCTCCAGACTCAGGCTTGAGTTAGGAGTAGAACGGAGCAATAATGGGTTACACCCGTATGCCGTGATGTTGATCCGTCGACTAAACTAAACTAAACTAAACTAAACTAAACTAAACTAAACTAAACTAAACTAAACTAAACTAAACTAAATTAACTCTTGGTACCAATTTAGGCTGGATAAATGATGCTAGCATTATATGTTGATAGACTAATCGACAGTCGATGTGCTATGTGGTTCATATTACACCGATGGCCTTTATGTCTTAGAGTCTTTCCTGCTACTCAATTTAGACTGTCGACCTGAGATCCCATGTGAATTGTTACCACATGTTCTTCTTTATGAGGATTTAAACTTATTATCTCCGCGCCAGCAGGCAAACGAACTATCCACTGCTCCACAGCGGCTTGCATACAATATATGGAAGTATCTGTGTACAATGGAAACAATGTTACGAAACATAAATCACAAACGTAATCACAAACATATATTCTTACCATAGATTTCACAAGAACCACAAATAAACACTAGGTTAAATTCATCGTTACAATCCAGTAATACAAAAATGAGTCTGCGTTGAGTTGATTTAGTTTCCTGAGCTATTGAATTTAGGTTTCCACGGATTTCACAAAAATACGAAGTTAATTACTAGGTTAAATTATCCGTTACACTTCCTGAATACAAAACTTGAGTTTTTGTTTAGTTTTCTGGGTTGTGAATTTATGTTTCCAAGGGTTTCACAAAATCACCACATTAATACTATGTTAAATTCACATTTTTACATCAGGAATACAATTATGAATCCGTATTAAGTTTAGTTTTCTGGGCTGTTGAATTTAGGTTTCCACGGATTTCACAAAAACACATATTTAAATACTACGTTAAATTCGCCGTTACACTTTCTGAATACCAAAAAAAAATGAATCTGTGTTGAGTTTATTTAGTATTCTGAGCTGCTGAATTTATGTTTTCCGCGGATTTCAGAAAAAAATACCGAGTTAAATACACCGTTACACTTCCTGAATACAAAAATGAGTCTTTGTTAACTGATAAAGTGATATGTGATGATTAATCATCTTAAGCGACTTCCCGTTTCTGTCAATGGCTATATACATTTGTTTTTCAGATGCAACTCTCTTTAATTTGATATATAATACAACATGTCTGCTACCACATTACCAACTTTGAAGTCATAACTGTGGTACACCCCAACCACCCATTTTCTGCGATCCGTTTTTGTTTGGTTCAAAGTAACTTTTTGTTCGGCACTGAATCGGTTAAGTTTAGTTTTCTGAGCTATTGAATTTATGTTTCCACGAATTTCACAAAATCACTAAGTTCAAAACTAGGTTAATTTCATCTTTCCACGTTTAAACTTCAAATGTGAGCCTGCGTTAAGTTTATTTAGTTTTTCCTGTTGTTGAATTTATGAATCCGCGGATTTCACAGAAACACTAAATTGCATGCTAGGTTAAACTTATCTTGCCACACCCAGAACGCAAACATGAACAGTGATAAGCTTATTGGGATTTGTTAGTCGTTGAATTTATGGTTTTGAATCCGTGTTGCGATAAGTTTGTTCCAGTGAAACAACAACGATATCTACCATTCGAAAATAGAACACCATTGTGGATATTGTTAACGCTTTGTATAAACACCTGTCGCATCCTTGTTTCTTTGACTCACCCATCCACCCATCTACCTATCCACCCATTACTTTCTTGTGCTTTTTCTTAATCTATGCAAATCTGCCCCTCGATTGTAGTAAGATAGGGGTAGTGTTCTGTCGTAGTCATGGGAATAGCAGGGCCATATCGTGGGACTTAAATCTTCTTATCTGGTATCAATAGCCCAGCATTTTTTTAACTGTTTACCTCTCTCAGGCTTCAATTCTCTCCACCTCGTTGACTATGCAGTTACGCTGCGTGCCTCGCGTTGCGAAGGTTGTGGGTTCGATTTCGGGCTATGTCGTTCGGTTCAAGAGAGCAGTTTTCTCGGAAACATCTTGGGATAGTCACTGGGGCTGCGAAGTTTTCTGCAGGTCTTCCTGCGATAAGAGACCGAGCCATCTAGGATAAAACCCTCTGCATGGAGACCTCTCCGTCTTTTCCTTGTACTTTTTCCCCCAATCTTGCCAGTTGTCACCAAGTTTTGTAGTTTATTTCTTCTCATAACGTGTCCAAAGAGTCTACTGTCTACGTCTAATTTCTCTAATCAGTTTACGGTTTTCATTTGGTTCTTTTAGGACTTGCTCATTGGATTTGATCTCTGTCCATTGTATTCTTTGCTATTTCCTCAGAGTCATGTCCACTTCCATTAGATGTTTTTCAACGTGACTGCTTATTGTCCACGTTTCACATCCATACAAAAGTATGTGTTCTATCTAGCACTTCAACCTCTATTTCTCTTTTCAGTTGACTTCTTTTCGTTGGTCAGTGTGTTTTCCATCTCGTAAAAGGCTACCTTTGCCATAGGATATCGTTAAAGATGCTATCAAATGAAGATTGTTTTAAGCAATAAGTCATTGTCCTTGAAAGTTAGAAAGATAGTTCTTGCATGTTACACAGAACCAATGTTAACATACGGCTGCGAATCATGGACAATTAGTAAAAATCCCTCGAAACCTTGGAGATGTGACTGTATACAAGAATGCTGAAAATTAATTGGACAGCCATGTGGACATTTTGAGGAAGCTGTCGCAAAGACTACTTATCACAAACAACAGTCATCGTTTTTTTTTTTTTTTTTTGACAAAAACTGGAACGTGTCGTGGCAACCGGAAAGATTTTCGAAAAGAGTGATAGAGGATGACAGCGGGGAAATATTCTTGCCAGTCTTGTGTCATGGCACGGAAGAGAGTCAACACACGAATTGATCCATGACGTCGGAGAAATCAATTTGTGGAGAGGCATGATGGCCCACGCCAGCTGGCAATGCACTGGATGATGATGATGATGATGATGATGATGATGATGATGAAGATGATGATGATGATCGTTAAAGAGACAATGGCTACTGTCAACAACCAGTATGGTCACTGTAAAGAAGGAAAGCAATGGCAAACTACTTTCTTAACAGATGCCTCGAATATTATGTCTGTTGGCGGTATATTCAACGGACACGACGTTAATTGGAGGAGTTCATGAATTACCGCATCCGGTAAGGAACAGCAGTATGGGCTAACTATGTTACCCGACCGTCAACCGCCGACCGTATTCACATCAAGAAATAATAACATCAGCATCAGATATGATTGACAGCACAAGAGACAGAAGGTTGTGGACAAAGATCACCAACGCCACCTGGCATAGATTATAAGAAGAACCGCTTACCCAGCTACACAAAAGATCAAACAAAAATGACGCAGTGCACAGGGATTAAAGCACAGAAAGAGATGACGTAGTATTTATTTCAGACAATAAAAGAGCCAGGCTGCTAAAAGATAAAGAAATCGGTTGATTTAAATTGATAGTAATCTCAGCGGGTGTGGGTAGACATATATATGACACCGATCGTATTTCTTCGCCTGGGTGTCTATCATTTATTACTCATGCTTTTTTTAAATGCTGTATGTGTTGTTTTAATTGTTATTAAAAAGTGGAGTATCGGATTTTGAAAGGAAAAGTTACCGTGACAGAGATTGTTAATTTTTTCCCTAAGCTATGCGAGATGCGTTCATGTTAACGTATATTTGTCTGTCTTTTTCTTTATATGGCGATAGAGTTACGGACGCAGTTCGTAATCCCGCATACCCGCACTGGAAACACAGATGTGGGCGATTTGGAAGCAGATCACTTGGCGTTGTTTGTTTGTTTTTACGAAACGGGATCAGTGCCGGTCGTTCAGAAGGCAATGGCAAACTACTGAAGGTAAACTTGCCAAGAGATCACAACAAAGAAAAATTCTGATGTTGACTGCGACGTCCTATAAAGGATATGAAACTAACTATTTTTTTAGAGTTTAGTTACAGTTAAAGTATATGTTTTCTGTATATCTTTGAGTTTATTTGCAGTAAAAGTATGTTTTCTTACATGATTTTGAGCTTATTTACTGTTAACGTATGTGTTTCCATTACGTATTTGAGCTTTTACGCTGTTCGTGTATATGTTTTTTTAAAGTTTTTGAGTTTATGTACCGTTAAAGATTGTGTTTTCTATTATGTCTTTTTTGTTTAAATAATGTAAAAGTATATGTTTTATGTCTTTGAGTTCATTTACTGATAAATTACATGGTTTTTGTGTCTTGAAAATAATGCAGTACATAATGCATTGAGGCAAGAATGTCCATGAAAATACTTAGAAAGCATATCCATTACAGGACGTCGCAGTCAATCCCAGCATGGGGGGGGGGGCTGTTTGTGATTTCATGGTAAGTTTACGTTCAGTAGTTTGCCGCTATATAACAGAGTTAGTTATAGGAGGAAGGATCAGTGAAGTGTGCATGGTCAATAATAGAGCAGTGCACGGGCAAGCACCATGGTAGGAAGTAGCTAAGGGCTACTATGTGACGATAGAGTGGTGACAAAGTTAGTTACCAACTGGAGGCCATGACGGCAGGACGTGGGGTCACCATCTAGAGTTTTATGTCAAGTTTATGTCTACTGACATTTCATTAATAAAGTAAGATGTCCAGCAACTACTGCCAGGCCTTCGTGTAGATCTGTCGCATTCGTCTCCACCTCTGTCACATAATGCATTGAGGCAAGAATGTCCATGAAAATACTTAGAAAGCATATCCATTACAGGACGTCGCAGTCAATACCAGCATTGGGGGGGGGGGGGGGATGTTTGTGATTTCATGGTAAGTTTACGTTCAGTAGTTTGCCGCTACTTTCTAATGAAACTACTTAGCAATTATTTAATGGAGAATAATTAATTTAAGAATCAACATCTCTGCACTTCGGACATTCCCAGACATGCTTCGTACCTCTCTACAAAAGCCTCTGAAGAGTTCTCAATTTGATTATTTCAGTAGCAGTTTGGTTAATTTAAGTTTAGAGAGTCGTCTAAAGCCATGGAGGGGAACATCCCGGCCCTCAGGCCGAAATCATTTAGTCCACTTCTTCCTCGTCGTTTTTTATCCTCTTTCGGAGAATTGCAACACGCCTATAAAAAACGTTATGCACCTCATAGATCAGTGTTTCCGTCTTCGGCAGCCATTTGTGTCACGTTTGCTCCCGTTTGACCCTGCCAAGCAACAGCAGCCGATGCTCGAAATTCTATAAATCCAGACACTTTTTTTCACATCAGCATACGAGGGGCTTCAAATGAAAACCTTTTTTTTTTTTTTAAATTTGGTGAATATATTTTGAAAACGTACAGAAATAATGTATCATTTTTCAATGTAGTCACCACTGCGTTCAATGCAAGTCCTCTAGCACCTATTAAGTGCTTGGATTCCTGTATAAAAAAATCATCTTGGTCGCATGTGTTACCACTCATGCACCACCTGCTGTACCTTTTCATGGCACCGAAGTGTTTCCTTGAGTTGTCCAAACAGAGGGGACATCAGTTGGAGCTAGGCTAGGTTTTTCGAGTATAGGGTGTGGTACACACTGAAAATGGAGGTCGTCGATGGTTCCAGCTGTTGCACGGGCAGTATGGGGTCGAGCATTGTCATGTTGCAAAAAACACCTCTACTCAGAAGTCCACGTGGTTTGGATTTGATTGCGAGTCGAAGATGATTCATGGGAAGATCTGTATACGTATCACTGGTGACAGTTTTCCTTCTTGGCATGTAGTGCTCTATAATAACGTCTCTTTCATCCCAAAAGAGAGTCAGCATAACTGTCCCTGCTGATGGCTGCGTGTAATACTTCTTTGGTTTCCACTAACAATTCTTGATAGGAAACCATCAACTTCTGCTTCAAAGCACTACAAAAATTCTTGACAAGCATCAGTGCGTCGTTGTTTCAATTCTGGAGTAAGCTTTCGTGGTACCCACCTTGCAGACACTTTGCAATACTGTAGCACATCAGAAATAGAGAGATCAGAAATAGAGTGAGAGAGAGGCACATAGAGAATTAGGTAGAGAATGACTGAGATACTGAGTGACAATTAGAACCAAAGAGAATGAGAGAGACGGAGATGAAATGAAAGAGACAGAACGAGATGAAAGAGAGTCATGGAGAAACAGAGAGACATGGACGGGGCAGACAAAGTGAAACGGAGATACAGAGAAAGTTAACTTGAGAGACAGTGGCCAAAAGAGAATGAGAGAGAGAGAGAGAGAGAGAGAGAGAGAGAGAGAGAGAGAGAGAGAGAGAGAGAGAGAGAGAGAGAGAGAGAGAGAGAGAGAGAGAAACTACTCGTACAAAACGATCATAAGGGTATTTGTTCTAGTGCTAGTGTTTGTCGAGAAGGAATTTCTGCACTGAAGACTTAAGACCACTTGCCAGAGCACTCGCAACACTGTGAAGAGGCTAGGTTTATTGTTTAAGCCCCAAAAGACAATACCCGCTTCTCGTATGAGATATGAGCATTGGGTGCAGTTGGGTTGAGTCAAGAACCGTTATCACAGCACTCGAGAAATTCCCATACGTACTCCGTCCTCGTCTTCTACAACCAGCAAAGAGTCCCAATACTAATGGTACCAGTTGTAGTCTGGTTCTAATCTTTTCACAGTGCACGGATCGCCAGCCAGTTTCTAATGTCGCTTCCTGCCGCTCCATTCTGTCCAGGCTATGATGATTTATCTGTTCTTTCACACTCGTCGCATGATCCTAAATGACCCCGACCACATCTGCCTTATGCACCAAGACCCAACCCAGCTGTGCAGACCCAGCCAATCTATCCGCCTGCTCGTTTCCCGCTACAACAGCATGCCCTGTGGAAAATATCCCAAATATGCCCCCTATCTTTGATTTCTGAAGTGAAGCCTGTCACTCTGCAAGAAGCATGATGTCTTCACTTTCTCAGCATTTTCTCCCCACATGCGTGTGCTGTTTGTCCTTCAGCCACCAGACCACAGTTTTGACCGCCTCCACCTCCATTGTCAAACTAGATGTTGTGGTACCATGTGCTGGCCCCTCTCTGCACTCCCAGTCCAATTCGATTATGTCCCTGCACATGTCCGACTTTTCCTCGGGACATTCTGACCCTCTCCTCTCCTTTTCCAATGTTCTCATGCGGACACACTTCTCATTATGTTGTTCAAGGTCAGCAGTAAAATAACGACTTCTCTTTCGAGACATGAACATGTTTGTGAGTGTGCGCATGTGTGCTCGTTTGTATGTATGTGTTTGTGAGCGAGCGTGTGAGGGAGTGTATATGTGTGTGTGTGTGTGTGCGTGTGTGTGCGTGTGTGTGTGTGTGTGTGTGCGTGTGTGTGCGTGTGTGTGTGTGTGTGTGTGTGTGTGTGTGTGTGTGTGTGTGTGTGTGTGTGTGTGTGTGTGTGTGTTTGTGTGTGAATGTACAATGATTTTACGACGTTAGAAGTCAGAACTTTTGGGTGTGGTCTGATTAGATCTACTAGCTATTTTGTTAATTAAATTGTATTGAAATTGATCTTAAACTGGATTCGTGCGGCCCTAATCTGATGACACGAAAAGTTAATGCATTTGCACGACAGGATGCGGAAATTCAGATGGTCTTAGTCACATAGGTGGGAAACAACGAGCTCGTGTTTTGTGTTTACATTATAAAGATAATTGAAACGTAAACGAACCTTATAAAATTCGGTTGGCTAGTCAGTCATTCAGTCAGTCAATCGATCTGTCGGTAGGTCGGTCTGTCGGTAGGTCGGTCTGTCGGTAGGTCGGTCTGTCTGTCCGTCGGTCGGTCAGTTAGTTAGTAATTGGTTAGCTAGCTAGTTAAGAAGCTAGTTAGTCAGTTAGTCAGTTAGTCAGTCGCTTGGTTAGTTAGTCAATCAGTCAGTCAGTCGGTCTGTTAGTTAGTTAGTTAGTTAGTCAGTCAGTCAGTCAGTTGGTTGGTTACTTACTTACTTACTTACTTTCTTAGTTCGTTAGTTAGTTAGTTAGTCAGTCAGTCAGTCAGTCAGTCATTCAGTTAGTCAGTCAGTCAGTCAGTCAGTTAGTTGGTTGGTTACTTACTTACTTACTTACTTTCTTAGTTAGTTAGTTAGTTAGTCAGTCAGTCAGTCAGTCAGTCAGTCAGTCAGTCAGTCATTCAGTCAGTCAGTCAGTCAGTCAGCTGTTAATTGGTCAGTCAGTTAGTTAGTTAGTTAGTTAGTTAGTTAGTTAGTTAATTAGTTAGTTAGTTAGTTAGTTAGTTAGATAGTTAGTCAGTCAGTCAGTCAGTCAGACAGTCAGTCAATAGTTAGTTAGTTAGTTAGTTAGTTAGTTAGTTAGTTAATTAGTTAGTTAGTTAGTTAGTTAGTTAGTTAGTTAGTTCTTAACATGGGGACGTAAATTACAAGAATCTCAGAAGTCGGAGTGGGTGTGCTAATGGCGACGGACACTGGTAATAGGGAAAACTAATCCACACGCAAAAAGCGTTCCATTGCATTAGACGTGTATGGAATACGCTTGAGTTCAAAGCAAACGCAGGTAAACAACAAAAAATGATTTTCGGTGACATGTGCTCTATTTATCCCAATCAGTCCAGATTTTCGGTGACATGTGCTCCATTTATCCCAATCAGTCCAGATTTTCGGTGACATGTGCTCCATTTATCCCAATCAGTCCAGATTTTCGGTGACATGTGCTCCATTTATCCCAATCAGTCCAGATTTTCGGTGACATGTGCTCCATTTATCCCAATCAGTCCAGATTTTCGGTGACATGTGCTCCATTTATCCCTATCAGTCCAAATTTTCGGTGACATGTGCTCCATTTATCCCAATCAGTCCAGATTTTCAGTGACATGTGCTACATTTATCCCAATCAGTCCAGATTTTCGGTGACATGTGCTCTATTTATCCCAATCAGTTCAGATTTGACCGTATTGTTCTGACCGTACCAATCATCTTCGTGTTAAACGTTTTCTTTTTAACTTCTATAGTGAAGCGTTCCGATGTTCAGTGCCACTGCTTCAGCTGCCTCCGTAGTTTCTTGAGCAGTATTTATTTTTTAACTATTACTGTTGTCTACGCCGGCTTCCTGGCCTAGAGGTTAGCGACTTTTCTCCGTAATCTCGTATACTCTCGTAAGTAACGTGGCGACGGTGAGAATCAGCAGTGGTTCGAATCGCGTCGGTAACTTACGGGGTATGTGAGCCGGCCGCTCAGAAAGCGATGGCAAACTACTGAGAGTAATCTTGCCAAGAAATCAACAATCAGCTGAAAGATGCTGATGTTGACAGCAATGTCCTGTAAAGGTTATGCAAACATTTTTTTTTACTGTTGTCTACTACTAAGGTATCGTTGGGGGTGGTGGTGGGGGTGGGGGGGGGGGGGGTAATTTAAGTTCCAGCGCCTTTGACTACATGACTCATGAGTAGTAGTTTTCTAGGATCAAGTAAATTCCCTACCGGTTTGCTAGACCTGTCATAGGTTCCTGACCTACTTAACTCTGTTATATTTGCTACAACTACCATGTCACACTCACAGCCAGCTTAATTATACCTCCCTACCAGTTTGCTAGACCTTTCATGGATTCATTTTTTTTTTTTAATGTTGCTTGTCCTTTGCTGGACGTTGCATTAAACCGAAAATTCAGATTGATTTTGTAGGCAATTTTATATTCAATGGTTTGTCACTGCTTTCTTAACGTAAAGTCAACATTTAAGTTTAACTGACCAGTGTAGAAAACAATTTATCTACCCCACTCACAAGCGCATTAAGCACTGCAGTCATGAAGACTAACGTAGATTCATTCCCCCCCCCCCCCCTTTTTCCTCTTATTAAGTCCCTTAGAAGTTTCTTGATATTGTTATGTGATACAATAGCGTCATGACATTTTGTAGGCCTAGGGCAAGGGGCAACGACTGGCAAGAGAAGGTCAACCAGAGAGACGAATGGAGACGGATTGTATCTGCAGCAAAGAACCTCAATGGCTCGGAACGCTGAAGAAGAAGACGAGAAGAAGAGCAAGGAGAAAGATATGGCCTGTCTTACCCTCACTTTGGCAAGCGACGAGCCTAGTGGTCGCACGTTTGCTCGTAACATTACAAGCGGAGTTCGCTATTAACTTCGATAGCTTGCCCATAGATTCTTTCATCCAGTGCCTTGTCGGCTGGCCTTGGAAATCATGCGTCTCCACAAATTACGATCTCCGACGTCATGAATCAATTCATGTGTTAACTCCCTTCCGTGCCATGACACACGGCTGTCAAGAATCTTCTCACACTATCATCCTCTATCTCTCTTTCCACAAATATTTCCGGATCTCACAACATGTTCCAGTTTATGTCATTAATTACCCATATCCTAGCGCAATAGCAGAACGATACTGAACCACAAAAAGCCGTTTCTTCGTTCTACAGTGGACGAAGATAGATTACCTGGGTTACTGGTAACAACTCCGCCGCTGATACGCATGGCAATCCACGGAAGTGTAATGCCTTGACGCTCATCTGTCACCCTGGTGGTCTTGAGTTCGATCCGCAAAAGCGAAAATTGGAATTTTACAAATTAGCCCTGTCTCCCAAGTCGACCCAGGCTAAAATGAGTACCAGAAATTGATTTGGGAAGTAAAGTAGGTCGGTATGATGTTGACCACATCACCCATGAAGTGCCGATTTGTCCATACAAATATGGGTTCAACACTATAAGCCCAGTGCACGGCAAGGCGTGTAAAAAGGATCTTTACTTAATGATGCTGATTATGTTCGAGCAATGCGTGCTATATTTTGATCACTTGAAACTTCATGAAAGATTGGACAGAACAATAATGGACGGGTATATGCCTGGGAAGAAAGCATGAGGAAGACCAAAGAGAAGATGGGTGCAGGATGTGGTGGATGATCTCCAGATGGGTGTATCGGACGCGGGACATCTTGATTATGACCGAGAGGTTTTCCGGAAGGTTGTTATGGGAGCGAGATTCTGCAGGAGGCATGCTACTGAATGAATGAATGAATGAATGAATGAATGCTAGCGAAGTTGATAGCGAACTGCGCTGGTAATGCAATGAACACGGTCGTGCGCGGGTTCGATGCCTGGGCGCTTCGCTTGTCGAAAAGAGCGACAGATTTGCCACCTATTCCTCTTTGCTCTAGGCCTACGGAATGTGAGGCGCCATCATATCACAGACCCCAACAGGTCACTGATTGCGAACACATTAAAAATAGACATTGTTGCGAAACCTCTCTTCAAAACAAAAGGCAGGGATCATCCAGATAAATGAAACACCCCTAAGAGAAGACAAAGAACCGACATACCTTGGAGTAACATTTCGACGACAGGCTGACATGGAGAAAGCACATCAACAAAGCAGTAGCAAAAGCCAGAAGGAAAATAGCCACCCTGAGAAAGCTAAGTGGAACCACATGGGGAGCCAGTGGGAAAATACTTAGCAAAGTTTACCAACAGAGCATACGACCACACCTGGAATACGGGTCAACTGCGTGGTGTTCGGCATCAAAAACCACACTACAAGAGCTGGACAAAGTGCAAAATCAAGCACTTAGAGTCACCACAGGAGGGATCAGATCAACCCCTATAGTGGAAATGGAGAAAATGGGGAGGACACAAGCACTGAGTGAGCGCAGAGATAAGAAAACACTAATACAAGCAGAAAAGTTCCTCAGCTTGCCAGGCCACCCTATGAAGAACAGATTTGAAAATCTAGCTATGGGGCGATTGAAAATAAGTAGTTTTATCCACCAGGCCAAACGACTCTGCAGAGAAACTACCGATTTGCCCGCAGTTGGTATCCCCCTAACAACTATTCCAGAGCGAACTCCGTGGAAAGATGAGCATAGACTATCATTACAAATCCAGACAAAAGTGAGAGTAATATTTGACAAGGAAGAACAGAACAGTGTGCAGCGCAGAACAGCCACTCTCAGCTTCCTTAATGAAGAATACCCACAGGACCTCTTGATCTGAGCTTACACAGATGGGTCGGCATAAAATGCTGTTCGAAATGGAGGAGCGGGAGTGTACATAGAATACCCAAATAATATTAGGGACACAGCCAGAGTACCGACAGGAAAGTACTGCCATAACTATGATGCTGAAATTGAGGCAATCAAGATAGCAACAGAGAAATTAATAAATACCAGCAATGGTACACAACCTGTGGTGATATTGACAGATGCAAAATCAGTACTCGAGGCGCTCCTGTCTGGGAAATTGCCAGTACTAAGGACACTACTTTCTGAACTTAGCAGTCAGCATAAGGTCACCATACAGTGGATACCATCCCACTGTGGAGTACCCGGAAACGACAGAGCTGATCAATTGGCTAAGGAAGGAGCCAAAGAAGAACAGCCTGATGTGCCCGTTACATACCACCAAAAGAAAAGAATGATCAAATCAGTCAGAAAGCCACCAAAACCTGCTCAAGATGACTACCACATTATGGACAGACCAGAACAAGTCATTATTCTGCGCCTCAGAACAGGACACAATAGATTACGCAACCACATGTATACAAAATTCAAGATTGGTGAAACAGCCATGTGCACATGTGGATTGGCGTCGCAGACAGCAGAGCACATACTCCAAGACTGCCCAAAATATAACATATCTAGGCAAACCTTCTGGCCTAGAGAGACCACAGTGGAAGATAAACTCTATGGACCACTGTGTGAACTCAAAAAGACAGTTATATTCATACAAGAGACAGACATTGCAGATTATAGACATATTTCAAGCGAACGA
>JACEFZ010009390.1:37500-97500 GCA_014155875.1 Cepaea nemoralis
AAACTCATGTATTCTCCCATACACCACTTCTCTGATTTGGTGAAGAGATCACTCTCTCTCTCCTGTGTCCTTAAAAATGCTTATCTGACCGAAGTTACGTGACGTTTACTAGTTGTGTCTACAACCCGTCCTTCTCATAGTATCCTACTGATACCAAGACAATTAACCTCTGTATTAAAGAGGATTAACAAGACCAAAGTCCTGGCTAATTAAGTACACCTTCAAATCTTGATCTGTGTGTGCATTTCAATACACTTTTACTCTCGTATGTTGTATAATGCTAAATATGTAGTTACGTTGTTATTTTATCCCATCAGACTACATGTGTCCCTGTTGGCTTGTTAGTGTGTTGACTAATAAGTTGCTGCTTCTAATCAAGTGACTGCATTTTAAATTGATAGTGTTCAGTTTTGAGTTTTGTGTAGAGTGTGTGCTGAATGTGTGGCTTATTTCCAAGCGTCACGAGTTGGGATATCCTTAATCATGAATTACTCCAATGTGTGCAATGCATGATCAGGCATTCCAAGCAGTGGTGCTTAGATGTAGTATCCTAACTCCTAAATTAAGAGTATTAAACTAACTACTAAACATGTATCAACAATTTAGACAAGTCATACAATTTACATGAAAGACGCAGACAAATTAAAATAAATACGTTTTGCGTACAATTTGTCCGCTCAGTATATCGCTCTCTCATTTAATTCATTCACGCTGTCATTTACTCACCTTTCACTCAAAATAGTATTTGGTTAAAATATATAATTAAAGTTGAGGTAAGTGTTATTGCCCTTAGAAAAAGTGGAATAGGCGATATTTGCCCTTTAAGATGATACGTACTTTTTGTACGATGACTCAAAAATGGGTTATAATTTACACAGAGACAATTGCATAGGAAGGTTCTTTAGCCTATGAATGGAACCCCCTGTAATATTATGGTAGAGTATGTACAAATTACAGGTTAACACATTTTATATACATAATTCAATGCAAATATAATACATATTTAATACTAAATTAATTAATTAACTAAGTAACTAAATCCAACGATGATGTGCGCGTTGTCCTCCTGTTGTTAACGTGTCGTGCCATGAATGTTAAAAGTTAGTATGGCTGTCTCTTGAGTGTTGTCGTCGACGTAGTTCTGTTTCGGCTGTTTGCAAAGTCTCGTAGCAACAGCAAGTATGGAATGTTCTCAATGTCGCGTATAAAGTGTTTTTACAGTTTTCAGAGTCAGTTCACTGGTTGAAATCATTACACAGTTAATGTCTCTCGCTCGGATCGTTCTAGAGCTTGGGCAATTGGTAGTATAGCTCTTAAAGTATAGCTCTTAAAGTTTCATGTTCGTGGGTGTCATAAGTAACCTATTTACTGAGGTGTTATTACTTCTACATGAAAGTACTCTAGCAGGTGTAGAGTTACACTGTTATATGATACAGACTAAAATATCACAGTTTCTAGTATGGCGAATGGTCGATGTGCCAAATGTTATTCTGCTGGCGCATTCGTTTGCCGTGATAAAATATCAGCAATAATGTTGTCAGTGCCTCTGATATGGCGGATTTCGAAGTCGAAATCTTGAAGAAGAAGAAGACACCATCTTTGTAAACGATGGTTTTTCGGAGCACCTTGCTTAAGCACCAACAATGGCGAATTATCAGTGAGTACAACGAAGTGGGCACCTAAGAGGAACTTAGATAATCTTAACACACAAAATAATAGACTTAATGCCTCCAATTCCACCGTAGAATACCGGATCTCTGCCTTCTTCAGCTTACGGCTTACGTAGAGAATTGGGTGTCTCACTCCATCCACTTCTTGCATTAAACATCCTCCTATTGCGATAGCACTCGAATCTGTGGTCAAAATAAAGGGTAAATTTATGTTGGGTAAACGTAAGACTGGTGGATTAGAAAAAATACGTTTCAATCTGCTTATTGCATCCTCTAAGCGAGTACTTTTACAAATTTTTGATGGATGATCTTTAGTTAACATATTAGAAAAGACTGATGTAAGTTCTGCCCAATTTGGTATAAATTTAGAATAATAGTTTATAAGACCTAGTAAACTTCTAATTTGTTTCTTTGTGGTAGGAACTTCTAGATTGAGAATCTTCGACACAATTTTATCATCTGTCAACAGTTTGCCTTCAGAAATTCTATGACCAAGGAAGTCTATTTGTTTATAGCCTATTTCAACCTTGGAAGGTTTGATAGTAAGTCCAAAAAGAAAGATTTGGTTGAAGACTTGTTTGAGTGTAAGTAAGTGAGAAGTCATATTAGAAGAATGGATGCATATATCATCAATATAAGCTTGGACATCTTTAATTCCGTGCAATAGCAATCTAGTTAATCTAACAAATGTGGCGGGCGCGTTCTTGAGACCAAATGGAAGATATCGGCATTCGTACAAACCGAGGGGTGTTGCGAATGCTGTTATATGTCTAGAAGCAGGGTGTAGTGGCACTTGCCAATAACCTTTCGCTAAATCAATCTTCGAAAATAAGGATGATTGAGACATATTCAAAATGAGACCTTCACAACTGTTCATTGGCTCTGCATCTGTTGTGGTTCTTGTATTTAATACTCTATAGTCGATGCACAAATGGATTGTCTGGTCCTTCTTTTTCACCAGGACAATCGGTGAAGAATATTGAGACATAGATTTCTGAATTATTCTATTTTTCTCTAAATCCAAAATTTTTTTGGTCTAAATTTGCTCTATAATGTAGAGGAATAGAATATGGTCTACATTTGACCGGTGTCAGATCTGTCAGCACAATTGAATGTGTTATTTTGTCAGTGCGTCCAGGTTTGTTAGAGAAGATAGATTTATACTCGTCAAGGAGAGTCAAAATGTCTTGTCGCTGCTGCTGTGTCAAAGTGTCAGAGATTTGTATGTCATTTATATATATATTAGTAATGTTGTGTCAAGTTGGAACTTCGTACAGATGTTACATTTACTGTCTGTAATGGTGTCAATAATTTGCACAGCATTTCCTAGCTCACTCAAATTTTCGTTTTGATTGTTACAATCATTCAGTGATTCAATATCTTCGTCTGATGACGTTTCAACTAGTGCAGCATTGGCCTGTTTTAATATCTTTCGGCCCTCACAAAAGCGACTGTAGTGCCCAAAGCTACTGCAAAAATAGCATTTGACCGCTCTCTGGTAAGCATTTCGCTTATTCTTCTGCTTCTCCACGATCATTTTGAGGTGGTGTGGATAGTTGGGCGATTTATCGCACATCGCGTATTCTTCGTGAGTCAAACTACAATATTGGCATTTAACTGGCTTCCTGACATTCGAGCTTGGTTTAAACTTAATTTCCGTTGGTTTAGAGTATCTAGTGTTCATAGCTGCTGCTGTTTCGTTCTGACTTAGGTTTAATTGGAAAATATCTCTGTTCGCTATGAAAAATGCATTTCCCTTTGTCTCTACATCTTGAATACTTCTACAGTCCATTTGTTTCAAAACTTTAGCAAAAGGTGTGGGGATTGTACTAACTATTTTGTCAATAATAATGAGCTCTTTTAGTTTGTCATGGCTGTTGTTAGTTTTAGCTGAGTTAATCCACTTTGTACACACATCCTGAACTGTAGAGACGTAGTCTATAAAGGTTTGGTTTGGTTGTGGGGATAATTTGGCGAACTGTTGTTGGTAACCTGCAGTATCTAATGAGAAATGTTGGAGAATGCGCTGCTTTAAATAATCATAATCTTTTCTCATTTCCTGTGGCACTGTCTCTATTACTTTTAAAGGTTCAAGAGCCAAGTTTCTCATTAAAATAAATGCCCAATCTGATTTTATGATCTTATGGTAGGACATTAGACACTCAAAATTTTCCAGGTATGCACTGATGGAATCTCCTGAGCAGAATGCCTTCACGAGGCCTTTATACTTGTTATATTTTTGTTCCTCCTCCTTGCTTCTTAGTTTATTCACAGATATTTCTACGTTGGAATCAATCTCCATCTGCTTTAGTTTTATTTGTGTATCGGCATTCAATTGGGCTAGTTTGGCCGCCGACTCGAGCTCTAATTGTTTCTCTTGAGCCTGTAATTGCATTTTCTTCTCTTCAGCTTGTAGTTGCATCTGCATCTTTTCCCGTTCTGATTGCATCTTTTTCTCTTCTGCCTCCATTTGCAGTTTCTTTTCTTCTGCCTCAATTTGCATTTGCATCTTCTTTTCTTCTCGTTCTATCGCTCTTTCTTCACGGGCAATGTTTTCTGCGTGCGTCTTCTGTGCCCATTCTGACAGTTTCTCTTCTTTATAATCTAATTTCATACCTTGCTCAATACATTTGTCTAAAGTAGACATTTTGTCTTTTACTTGTTGGTAATTTCAATGAAGTTAAATCCCTTAGAAAAATGTTGGGGAGTAGAAAATTTAGTTATCTCCCTTAATTATTACATGTGCAAATACAAATGCAAAGTTATGTTGGTTATAAGGTCATGAATATACATACAAAACAATGCAAAGCAAAAATGTTACATGGATGGATGGTGAGAAGTACCGCTTAGGGTTGCAATGGGCATGATATGAAACTTATCTTATATTCCCAGAACTTGCGGATGTTGTCTTGTACTCTCGCCACTGTTGGAAAGGTTACATAGGTTGCACGCACCACTATTCGCGGAACAATCTGCTCGTAGAATGAGAAAACATTAGTAACAGTCAAAAAATGTCACAGTCATGTCAAAATAGTTTATAGTATTCACATCATTGAGACTGACTGCAGAGGGACTCATAATAATACTACTTTATCGCTAGATAGATGCAAATATGTTAAACTTGTACCGTTATCAATTTGTTGTACAGAAATCAATTTGATATCATTAATTTACTGTTTTACTTGGCAATAAATAGCCGTGTAAACTTAAAGCTTATGCCACAACCGGAGAATAGCCCCCAAAAAGCCTGTCAGCGTCTAGCTCATGTCTAGGTATCTGAGCTCGGGTTCACACAGGCAACAATAACTCCGTTAAATATAATATCTAACATTTATTGTAGTTCAATATACAGTGCGTTGGCGCAGTGGGTTAACAAGCACGCACTGAGTTGCATATCACAGAGATGTAACATCATCACACATAGTTATCACAAACATTCTAAGCAAACTATCTAGCATATGTCTATGAACCCCAAATACACATGGGTCTAATCTATTGAGTCCCTCTAAGGCAGGCCCTGTTGCCTCTCCGATGGTCCGTCTGTCCTCTGCCGGTTTCACACGTGTCGCAATCCGACACGGGTGGTAACTCTGTTCGAGTTCCTCGTGGACCCCGCAATAGGCGGGCCACATCAGTGTCCACGGGACAGTGGGCTCACTGACCAGTCCTTCGAGAAGGTTCTGGATTACTCTGGCCTTCGAGGGTCTTACTTCTTTCCCTTGGGCGGGAGTTGTAGCCCTTGGCTAATATCTATTACTCATGTTGGGTTACCGGATAATGTGGATCCCGTGAGGCTGTGACACTAAGGATAGGATGTTTTAGAGTGAGCATATGGTAACTAAGGATAGGATGTTTTAGAGTGAGCATATGGTAACTAAGGATATGATGTTTTAGAGTGAGCATATGGTAACTAAGGATGGGATGTTTTGGAGTGAGCATATGGTAACTAAGGATATGATGTTTTAGAGTGAGCATATGGTAACTAAGGATAGGATGTTTTAGAGTGAGCATAGGGTAACTAAGGATAGGATGTTTTAGAGTGAGCATAGGGTAACTAAGGATAGGATGTTTTAGAGTGAGCATATGGTATCTAATGATAGGATGTTTTGGAGTGTGCATAGGGTAACTAAGGATAGGATGTTTTAGAGTGAGCATAGGGCAACTAAGGATAAGATGTTTTGGAGTGAGCATATGGTAACTAAGGATATGATGTTTTAGAGTGAGCATATGGTAACTAAGGATAGGATGTTTTAGAGTGAGCATGGGGTAACTAAGGATAGGATGTTTTGGAGTGAGCATAGGGTAACTAGGGATAGGATGTTTTGGAGTGAGCATAGGGTAACTAAGGATAGGATGTTTTGGAGTGAGCATAGGGTAACTAAGGATAGGATGTTTTAGAGTGAGCATGGGGTAACTAAGGATAGGATGTTTTGGAGTGAGCATAGGGTAACTAAGGATAGGATGTTTTGGAGTGAGCATAGGGTAACTAAGGATAGGATGTTTTGGAGTGAGCATAGGGTAACTAAGGATAGGATGTTGTGGAGTGAGCATAGGGTAACTAAGGATATGATGTTTTGGAGTGAGCATATGGTAACTAAGGATAGGATGTTTTAGAGTGAGCATAAGGTAACTAAGGATATGATGTTTTGGAGTGAGCATAAGGTAACTAAGGATATGATGTTTTAGAGTGAGCATAGGGTAACTAAGGATAGGATGTTTTGGAGTGAGCATAGGGTAACTAAGGATAAGATGTTTTGGAGTGAGCATAGGATAACTAATGATAGGATGTTTTGGAGTGAGCATAGGGTAACTAATGATAGGATGTTTTAGAGTGAGCATAGGGTAACTAAGGATAGGATGTTTTGGAGTGAGTTGGAGTGAGCTGATGGCCCAATTAGGGATACAGGATCATAGAAGAAGAGGAAGCTCAGGTCCCTGGAACATATACAGCCCAGTAAATAACAATTAAGCTGTTTTGATGTTTGTTTGATATTTTACGAAAGGTTGATTTCAGTTTGATATTTTGTGAAAGATTGATTTCAGTTTGATATTTTGTGAAAGGTTGATTTCTGTTTGATATTGTGTGAAAGATTGATTTTTGTTTGATATCTTGTGAAATGTTTTCTGCTTGATATGTTGTGAAAATTTTAATTTTAATGTTTTTGATATTTTGGGAACAGATGATTTCTATATCCCATGATTTAGACGTGCCAAAGACTTTACCTATTTTACTTGTTGCAGTGTTTAATGTAGCAGCAACGTTGCCTGTTTGTGTTTTTGACTGCCGACAAAGTCTAGCTAACCGCAACGTCGATTATGTCACATGTGAGTATGTTTCTGTATAGCTAACCTACTCCACTTCCCGATGTTGTTGATTCAAAACTAACAACTAAAATTTGTCCTGAAGCAGAAACCCGACTTTTTTTCTGCAACCAAATGTCAAGACAGATACAACGTTGTGTTATTGTATGCAATCAAAGATCACTAAGAAACAATCTGGTATAGTGTACAACCGAAGGTCGAGACAAACAATTTGACATAGTGTGCAACCAAAGATCAAGACAACCAATTTGGCATAGTGTGAAACCAAAGATCAAGACAAAAATATTTTGACATTGTGTACAACCAAATATCAAGACAGAAACACCTGTGCATTGTCTACCAGGAGAGACGTGGTAGTGAAGCGATTAAAGACTTATGAAGACACCTTTCTATATGTGTCTAGCTGGTGACCTAATGAAGTACACTGGTTCTTTTAGCGAGACGTTTTCCTCATTTAGAGGTGACAATTTCGAATTACGGTTGGTAACTCTAGCTTCATTCTGTATATTGTCTTCTGTATTCTCTAATCTATAATTCTATATTCTACTTCTTTCCTCTATTTCTTTTCTCTTCTTTTTTCCTGTACTTCTGTTTTTCTACTTATACCTTCTACTTATATCCTTTACTTCTATCCTCTACATATATCCTTTAATTCTATCATTTACTTATATCCTCTGCTTCTATCGTCTACATCTATCAACTATTTCTATCCTCTACTTCTTCGCTTTACTTCTTTTCTCTCCTTCTTTCCTCTACTGTCTTCTACTGTCCTCTATTGTCTACTTCTATCATCTACTTATATCCTTTACTTATATCCTCTAATTATATCCTTTACTTCTATCCTCAATTTCTATCCTCTGCTTCTATCATCTTAACATCAAGAAGGGATCTGATCGCCAGATGAGGACAATTTCTTTCTCACTCGACTTTGATGAATGTACAAGTCTGTCTTCTTAAATTCACGCTAATGTTTTCTCATTGAGGGAAGATTACCAAGAGCCATACGCTATTGCTGTATTTAGCAGCACGTTCATTGTATTTCATAGTTGGTTGAGCTGTTATGTACACACTATCGACCGTGGGGTCAGTATCCAGCGTGTCATCTCGCTGAGTGTGTGTGTGTGTGTGTGGGGGGGGGGGGGGTGTTTATGCGTATGAGTATGTGTTATTCCGTCTGTTTCTTCTTTTTCTTCTTCTTCTTCTTCTTCTTCTTCTTCTTCTTCTTCTTCTTCTTCTTCTTCTTCTTCTTCTTCTTCTTCTTCTCCTCCTTCTGCGTCTCCCACTACTTAGTTAGTTAGATAGGTAGGTATTTAGGTAAGTAACTCTCTACGTAATAGGTATGTATGTTGGTTGTTAGGTAGGTTGATGTGTAGGTAGATAGATTTGTGAGAAGGTAGGTAGGAAATGGTTGGATGTGTTTATAAATAGATAAGTAGCTGGATAATCGGATAGGTAGGTAGGTAGCTAGGTAGGTAGGTAGCTAGGTAGGTAGCTAGGTAGGTAGGTAGCTAGGTAGGTAGGTATGTAGCTAGGTAGGTAGGTAGGTAGCTAGGTATGTAGGTAGCTAGGTAGGTAGGTAGGTAGCTAGGTAGGTAGGTAGCTAGGTAGGTAGGTAGCTAGGTAGGTAGGTAGGTGGGTAGGTAGCTAGGTAGGTAGGTAGCTAGGTAGGTAGCTAGGTAGGTAGGTAGTTAGGTAGGTAGCTAGGTAGCTAGTAGGTAGGTAGCTAGGTAGGTAGGTAGGTAGCTAGGTAGGTAGGTAGGTAGCTAGGTAGGTAGGTAGCTAGGTAGCTAGGTAGGTAGGTAGGTAGCTAGCTAGGTAGGTAGCTAGGTAGGTAGGTAGGTAGCTAGCTAGGTAGGTAGGTAGCTAGGTAGGTAGGTAGCTAGGTAGGTAGGTAGCTAGGTAGGTAGGTAGGTAGGTATGTAGGTAGGTATGTAGGTAGGTAGGTACACTGTGCTATGGGTTAACAACGTTCATACTATTGTGGTATGAATAATTGCTTATTGAGTGCACACACCAGGTGTCAGGTCTTAGTCAGATGTGACTGAGCTACCGTATGACAGTAGACGGTACTACCTGTTTTCTGTTAGCGCCGAATGTTGGGCGGCGCTTACCAAACCCGACACCCCATATTGTGCCAACGACTTCGAGTGGGAAAGCGCAATTGGGAGGGTACAAGCCTTATCCTGGTGCGAAGAAATGCAACCTAAAGACAAAATGTCACGGCAGGGCAGACCAAGCCCTAAGCCTTGGCTGGCAGTTGGTCTAGGATCAAAGCTCCGACAGGCGGACAGTTAGAGCATTGCTTTGCTGATCCGGCAGCTTCTGCAACTTGTCTTGTTCCAGATGTATAGGTGTTACCTTTCCTCTGGAGTGAACTAGGCAGGCCGAGAGAGGGATCATGCTGCATGGGCAACACATGGTCTCTATATTTTAGCCCAGGCTTTGTGCTATGGAGAGGCAATAACTCCATCCCTGGTCTCAACCGGTCTCAGAATCAAAGCGAGAGGCAACTGTTACGGGTTATAAGTCCCTGTCAATTGGCGTAGGCATGGGGCGCCAACCGTTGCCTCTGACGGTGGGAGACACCTACAGGTGTCACTGATCAGCTACCGCCCGCCTCAAGCTGGGCAGCCCCCGGATAATTTGGTGCCGATCCGCATCAGCCTGCCTGCTTCAATGGGAGCTTGGGGCTAGGACAAAATCTGACTTGCAGGCTGTAAAACCAATGCACCAGGTACTGATAAAAAGAAAAATATAAACCTCAAAGATGCCTGCAATCTGAAACATAAGGACCATGTGTCCAGGATTTTCCACTGACTTGACCAATATTGACGATGTGAGAAAAACGGCTGTGATTGATGCCCAACTCAATCGTCTTAACATTGATATTGCTGGCCTGCAAAAGACTCGCCTCGCTGAGGAAGGGTCACTCAGAGAAAGCAATTACACCTTTATTTGGAAGGGTAGATGGCAGGCAGAAAAAAAAGGCAAAACGGTGTGGGCTTTGCAGTGAAGAATTCGCTACTGGGAATGATTGAAATTCCGGCAGGAGTTTAGTCGTTTAGTTTAGTCGTTGGATCAACATCACGGCACACGGGTTTAACCCATAAGTGCTCCGATCTCCTCCTAGCTCAAACCTGAGTCTGGAGAAACTCAGCTCAATGCACGAACTCCGTAGCATCGGCGAGGATCTTGCGAAATCAAGAGTGGAGTTAAGCAAGTTTGTGTACTAGCTCCCACCCTCTTTGGAATATACTTTTCACTTCTACTGAAATATGCCTTTCGTGATCAGGATGGTGGTATATACATTCACTCACGCTCAGATGGCGGCCTCTACAATGCTCAGAGATTGAAGGCCAAGACCAAAATTAGGAGGGTACTGATCAGAGAGTTGCTTTTTGCAGATGATGCTGCGGTTAGGACCCACTCCGAGGAAGAATTACAATGTCTACTATCTGCATTCTCCAATGCTTGTTCTGAATTTGGTATAATAATTAGCAAAAAGAAGACACAGATTATATCACAAGGTGCACATGGGGTACCATCAATACTTATTGACGACGCCGAACAAGAGATGGTAGACTATTTTACATATATAGGATCAGTGGTAAATAGCAAATCATCCCTAGATCGGGAAATCAACATCCGGATTGGTAAGGCAGCAACAACAATGAACAGGTTAAGAAAAAGAGCCTGGGAGAACAGGAAGCTTATTGCCAAAACAAAAGTCCTTGTCTATCAAGCCTGTTTCCTTAGTACTCTTCTTTATGGCAGTGAAGCCTGGACAACTTACTCACACCAACAGAAACGTTTAAACAGCTTTCATATGCGGTGTCTGCGAAGAATTATTGGTATTAAGTGGCAAGACAAAATCACAAATACTGAAGTATTGGAAAGATCAGGTTGTGTTACGGTTTATTCCATGCTCAGTCTTCGTAGACTTAGATGGATAGGACATCTTAGGAGGATGGATGATGGTAGAATACCAAAGGACATCTTTTTTTGTGAATTACAGATGGGTAAGAGATCTCAGGGTCGGCCTCTACTACGATACAAAGATGTGTGTAAGCAGGACATGATTGATACAGGCATTAATAATGCACAATGGGATCAAGTCGCCGCTGAACGTGTTGCATGGAGGACAAACATCAGAAAATGGAATAAAGACAAAGGAGAAAATTATTGCAAATAAGTCCCACACCGAGCGTGTGAGACGTAAGATGGTGCATGATCGTGGAAATTACCACGTGTTCACACGCACCCACTGTGGACGAACATGTACAGCGCGAATTGGCCTTATCAGTCACATTCGCTACCGCCATAGTTAAAAGTTATGCCTTTTTGAAGCACAAACTATCGTCTGTCAAGACGGCAAGGTGCCAATGAAAAGAGTGCACACACGGCGTTATGACCCCTATTAGTTGACATTGTTAGTGAACAGAATTGCTTTCTGAGTGTCTGTGGCATAATATGCGTAATACAGGTGTCCTCAAACTGTCGTGAGTCCAGTATGACTTCTGGTTAATCCAGTGGTTCTCAACTGGTGGGGAATTCTTCCCCAGGGGGGAATTTTAGGGTTTACGGGGTGGGGGGGGGGGGGGGGGAATTAAGATTATTTCAAGATCGCATTAATACAAGAACCAGATACTTGTTATTGTTTTTCCCTCTAAATTTTACGGTTCTGTACTTCTCGCCCTTATGAAATTCGTTTTATAACGTAAGTAGACCCACAAATCACGTTTTATGTAGATGTCTAGACTTGTTCTAGTATGCGTTATTAAATTTAGCTTCCATTTTTATGTATACTGTGTAAGGGTGGGGGGATTTATAGGGAGGAAATTCGAAAAGGGGGGGGGGGGGATCCACGTTCTGAACATATGGTAAATTTTGGGGGGATGGGCATGGGCCAAAAAAGGTTGAGAACCACTGTGTTAAACAGTACTTTTCGTTGTCAGCAGTAACACTTGACTTTGGTATGAGTGGTTACCTAGCATGTTCTGGTTCTAACTTTCACATTCTTCCATCTCTAATTCCAGAATCACAGCGTGATACATTAATCGCAGAAAGTCAACATGACGCCCGGTAGTTTTAAATTTTATATTTTCGGACTGACACGTTTACAATGTTTAACATAATCTCTGTTAAAATACCTATTCACGATGGTGATTAAAACTATCACACTTGATTCCTAAAGTATCTATCTCTGGCGGCAGGGTGAATACTGCCATTGCTTACACTAAGTCTTCGATCACGGTCGCTCTCTCAGTGACCAGTTTATGAGAGGCATTTCTTTCCTGGCCACAGTCAAAGCGTGCTTGTCGTCCATGAGGCCTGGACAAGCGCTTCAATGTGATCAGATCTCATATTTCAGCTAATGACATTAGGTAGGTAGGCAGGTAGGTAGGTAGGTAGGTAGGTAGGTGGGTAGGTAGGAAGGTAGCCGGCACTCAGACAAGTAGGTAGGTACCTAAATGGGGTTGGTAGGCAAGCAGACATACAACCAGGTAGGTAAGTAGGTAGGTAGACATGCAGATAGTAGGTAAGTTGATTTGCGGTTAGATAAATGGGTAGGCTGGGTGGTAGTAATGGTTAGGAATGTTGATAAACAGGAAGTAGCTTAACAACTGAATGGACGCATACCGTACTCGAACTGCTAAACTTAAAGACGGTCGGTGACTGACAAGATAAGGATGAGGAAATCATTGACGGCAAATACGCATTATGCATTGATATGTCAAGATAAGTGAATTGTAAACGTATTGATGAACTGTGAAGGCATGGTTGTCAAAAACACATACCAGATACGTCAATGGTTGCCCCTAGCCAGCTCGGATTCGTGGATGTTGTTGCTGTACACAGATGTAAACCTTGGACTACGTCGTTGTCACTAAAGGAGACATTTGGGACTGATGATCTTAAACGTTACCGACAAATTCTTAGAATAGCATGGACACAGAAAAAGACAACCACATATATTTTACAAGAAAATTGAGGCTTTTGAACTTAAATGTTATCGACAAATTCTTAGAATATCACTCATCTCATCTCATCATGTTCCTCTTGTACCTTGCGGTGTCGAGGTGAAGTATAAACAGCGGGAGAGTGCCCGCTTATGTGCTTCATGTATCCATATTCCCATGGACTCTGTTATTCCCTGCGTCCATCGTTTACGTGGTCGGCCTCTTCCTCTGCTTCCATCTGGTCTGTACATCATTGCTTGTTGTGGTATATTGTTAGTTGGTAACCTACTTGCATGGCCAAACTATTTGACTTGCTGCTTTCTAATCACGAACCAAGAAAAAGACAAATATGGACATTGTTAAAGAAAATTGAGCTTTTGAACTTGAATATTAACGTTAAATTCTTAGAATAGTATAGACCAAGAAAATGACAACTGCAGACATTCTACAAGAAAATGTAGACTTTTGAGCTTACATGTTATCGACAAATACTTAGAATACCATGGACCAAGAACAAGCAACGACTGAGATTCTACAAGAAAATTGAGACTTTGAGCTTAAATAGTACAGAACAGTTCTTTTCGAATATCGTGGACAAAGGAAAAGAAAACCGCATCCTAGAACAGTGGCTCTCAACCTTTTTTGACCCATGCATCCCTTCACCTTATGTTCAGAATGTCATCCCCCCCCCCCCTCTTTCGTATTTCCTCCCTATAAATTCCCCCCCACCCCTTTACACAGAATACGTAAAAATGGAAGCTAAATTTAATAACACATGCTAGAACAAGTCTAGACGTCTACATAAAACGTAATTTGCGGGTCTACTTACGTTATAAAACGAATTTCGGAAGGGCGAGAAGTACAGAACCGTAAAGTTTGGAGGGAAAACCAAGATCAAGTAATCGGTTCTTGTATTAACGCGATCTTGATATTCCCCACCGGTTGAGAACCACTGTTCTAGAAGATCTTAACATCAAAGACAACTGGCTCACATAGAGCATCATGTCTCAGTACAAGTATTTTGGCCGTGTTAAACGTCACAGTGGTTCCCAAAGAACCCTGATGGGAGGCATGGTTCCGGGAAAAAGAGCAGCGATCGACCAGCACGAAGATGGGCGCGGGACATCGAAGACAACTTGGGGATGCGGGTTCATGAGGTAGAGGAAATTTTATGAGACGTAGAAGGATTTGGGTAGGCCGTGAGGAGAGCTACGTTCTGCAAAGAACATTCTACATGTTCAGGTGGGTTGCTCTCGGCGCTGTTGAGGTGCCTGGTGTTTGTAAGGCATTGCACTGCTGGTGTTTGTGTCAGTTTCTCTATGGCCGGCACAATGATCTATATAGAGAGAGGATGGCGGTGGACTGAGGTGAATGTAGGGAAACCATAGTGACGCACCGGCTACCACAGCGACTGCCGACCCTGTAGGCATGTGTTTAATTCCCTATTGTGGCGAAGTGTGTGTGTGTGTGTGTGTGTGTGTGTGTCTATTATGCTCGCATCTATATGCGTATATGAGTGTCTATTAAGAGTATGTGGTAGCGTAGTGGCTAGACAATAGCCTTTCGTACCGGTGGTCAAGAGTTCGATCCGCATTGAGGAGGATTCGAAGTCTTTAAAATTGAATTGGGCCCCCGGGTGGACCCAGCCTAACATAAGTACCAGGAAATTCGTGGGAGGTAAAGCCGGCGGACGTGATACCGACCCCATCACCCGCGAGGTCCGTTTGTCTATAAAATATGATCTAGCACCATATGGCCGGTCTCCCTGGCTAAGGAGCTATTCGACTTTCTCCGTAATCCAGTATACCATATATCCACATAGGGTAACACAGCTGCGAGAGATTCGGTAGCTGATCGCACCGCGTTGGTACTTACTGGGGTATGAGAACGGGTCGCTCAGAAAGCAATGGCAAACTACTGAGCTTAATCTTGCCAAGACATCAACAACATCGGTAAAATGCTTGTGTTGACAGCGATGTCCTGTAAATAGGATGTGTGGGAAAAAAGCACAATATGCCCAATGTGTTTTAAGCATGTAAAATTGTCTCCGTGGCCAAAGGCTTGCGAACGCGGTTCGTGAGCCGGGTACCAGGCGTTCGAAACTCAGCCGCGACCGATTTGTGCAGCAGACCGTGTCGCGTTGTGTTATAACGTGCTGGTATGGGAGCCGGTCGTTCAGAAAGCAATGGCAAACTACTGAACGTAAAACTTGCCTAGTATATCAACAGCAGCTGAAAATGCTGGTGTTGACTGCAACGTCTTGCAAGGGATATGCAACATTTAAAAAACAAACACTGTCTCTTACTTTTTTTTTCTCCAATTTTACTGTTAAGATTAAGTGTCTGTGGGTATCTATATGAATGTGTATTCACCAATCAGGTGCCGTCTCCACAATGAAGGTTGTCTGCAACGGATTTCCAACAATGTCTGTCTCTCACTTTGATTTCGTATTCTGTTAGACTTCCGTTCGACCATCTCTTCATGGTATCTTCCCACTTGTATCGTTGTCTACCTCTTACTCGCTTGTCTTCAACTTTACCCTCCAGTTTCGTTTTTCTTTATAAGAGTGCTATGTCTTTTATGCCTGCTCCGTGGCGAAGGGTTTAAGGACGCAGTTCGTAATCCCGCATACCCGCGTTGGAAACACAGCTGTGGGCGATTTGACAGTAAATCGCCTTTCGTTGGTTTTTTAGTAAATGGTATGGGTGCCGGTCGTTCATAAAGCAATGGAAAACTACTGAACGTAAACTAGCCCAGGAATCAGGAACAGCCAAAACATGTTGGGGTTGACTGCTACGTCCTGTAATGGATATGCAACCAACTGTATGTCTTTTAATGTAGCCGAAATACTTGACTTGTTCCTTGGTTATTTCTTTCATCATCTCTCTTTGCATTCCCAGTTTTTCTAGAACCTTTGTATGTGATTGTTTTTGTTTCCATAATATACGACATATTCTTTTCTATGCATGTGTATTGCAGGATTGTAAAAGGGTGTGTGTATGAGTGTGAGTTTGTGTATGGATGTGTGTATGGATGTATGTGTGTGTTTGTGTGTGTGTGTGTGTGACTGTGTATGCGTGTGTGTGTGTCGGTGTGTATAGGTGATTGTATACGATTTTGTGTGGGTATGTGTGTATTAATGTGTGCGTGTATGAATGTGTCGATGTCTGTGTCTATGGCTGCTTTTGTACAATTGTGTGTGGATACCTGTGTATTAATGTATGTTTGTATTAATGTGTGTATTGGTGCTTTTGTACTCTTGTGTATGGGTATGTGTCTATTAATGTGTCTGTATGAATGTGTGGAGGGATGTAAGTGTATGAGTTTGCATTAGTGTGTACGTGCCAGTGTGAATGTATTTGTGTGAGTGCATCTTATTTTACGTGTGAGTGCGTATGAGACCATAAATATCAGCGAGTATGTTTGAGTGTGCATATATGACTGCTTGTATGTGTGTGCATATGGTTAGGCGTGCATGGCTACCTGTGTATATCAGTCTAATAGTAGACAGGTATCTGTCTATGTAAGTCCATGTTTACGTAAAAATCGACGTGGTCAAAAGGTATCTGTCTATGTATGAACATATTTACGTAGAATTAAACGTGGTCAAGGGGTATCTGTTTATGTATGTCCATGTTTACGTAGAAGTCGACGCGATCAAAAGGATAAGTGAGTGGCACCTTGCAGTCTTGACAGACCAAACTATGTGAGTTGGAATGTGGCCAATATTCCATCACAATGCCTGGGCAGAGCTTTAAGAGAAACATGTGATGCCCAAACGACATGTTCCCTCTCTCGGCCTAATCTTGTGTTTTCCAGAGGAATGGGTAGCCAATACGTCTGGCACAAGGTAGGCTGCAGACGCTGGCGGCGCAGCGTGAAACCTCCGAGACCTCGCCACCACGAGCCGGTGGCGTGTGATGGCCAGACCCTGGAACCCAAGGGACTCGGCTTAGAGGCGTTCAGCCAAGTCCCACAGGTAAGGGTCTCGTACGCGCCTGGACCATAAGGACGCGTACATCTGTCAATCAGAAGTGTCCGGACCTGTGTAAAGCGTGTACTATCGTCAGACTCTCCGCCTGACCTTAGCGGACCCTGCGACCAGCGGGAATAGGCCCCGCAGGATATATCGTCTATTGCGAGCAAATCTCCCATCCTTAAAAGGATAAGTACACTCGTTTTTAAACATCATATCCGCTGATGGCGAGGTAGATGGTTCAATCCCTACTCCGGTATTAAACGTCGACTTCTCCTTCAGAAAGCTTTCACAAATTATTGAACGCAAAATTTCCCAGAAACTCAACTTAGGGGTTGGGCACTACATTCTGCATAAGTCAGGGCATATTTTTTGCAATGTTCAAGTATGTGGGTCAACTTATCCACCGCAGGAAAATCCCATAGTGTGTCAACCATGTCGCATCACACCTCTTTGGAAGACTACCATGGAGATAATCCGTATTTTTGTCTCCCAGAATAGAACACACGAGGAATGGTAGACGGCGTTGTGATAAAAGGTTTTTTTTTAAAATAAATTCAGTTGGTGTTTAACTGATTCACTGCAGAAGAATAATATGTCACCACATGTAATCTCCTATTTGTACATAAGGGCTTTATAATGCTGTACTTGGGTTACCGTGTTATTTGTTTTGTTTCGTGGAATCTTCTGCAGTTTCAATGCTCAGTGAATGGAAATTTACATTAAAACGCTTTTCGTTTTACTGTTTCGTATATTAGCCCAACGCTACTTTTTGTTTGGCACTGGGTCAGTGAAGTGAAATATTAGACAGAAAGGGCGGATGTGGGTTTTCCCGAAGACCGACATATACAAGGATGCGCAGTTTATCTCAAAGAAGAAATTATTATTCTTCTTCTTTCGTTCGCTTGAAATATGTCTATAACTGCAATGTTGTCTCTTGTAAGATATTAACTGTCTATTTTAGTTCACAAAGCGGTCCATAGAGTTTATCTTCCACTGTCAGAGACTGATAAGAGGGAAATCATGGATGGCTCAGGCGGAGGATACGATCAGACAGGTGTGCATCTTGGAGAACATCAGGCGAGGAGAGGAGTGGGTCAGAGTGCCAGCGGAGCAGTCAGACTTGTGCAGAGTTATAATCACATTAAGCCGGGAGTGCAGGGAATGGCCAGCAGGGGCCACGGGAATGGAAATCCAGCAACTAATTCAGGATAATGCTCGCCCGGGTGATGTGATTATCTACACGGATGGTTCGGTTTTGGTGGGTAGGAGAGGTGCCTGGGGATTCTTGGCAAAAGCTAATGGACGACGTTTGGTGCAGGAGAGCCTGGTGTATGCTGAAACAGCATCTAGCTTAAGAATGAAGGTGGAGGCTGTCAGTGCAGCTTTCCTCTGGATGTAGAACACGATACATACACACATTAGGATTGTAACTGACTCAGAAAGCATGCTGAGGAGGGTGAGGACAGACAGGCTTCGTGCAGAGTGGCTTGCATCGATTCGGAGGTCACGGGTGGCAAGCATCACCTGGATCTTTTCTCCTGGGCATGCCGGTGTGCTGGGGAATGAACAGGCGGACAGATTGGCTGGCTCGGCAAAACTTGGTGGAGTATTGATGCAAGACAATGCAGACGTGGTTGCGGCCTTGTGGGAGCACGTGTACACTTCGGAGGAGCAAATGGATCGCCATAGTCTGGTAAGAATGAGGCAGCGAGGTGTGACGAGGGGATCTGGCCGACGCTCGACGCTCAGAGGAAAGGCGAGACTGACATATAATCAGATTGCTACGGGAACTATTAGTGTTGGAACTCTTCGCTGGCTGCTGAGGATGGGCACGGAGCGCTTATGGGAATGCTCCGGATGCTGTGATGTCGGTTCCTAAATCAATCAATCAATAAAATCTTCCACTGTCGTCTCTCTAGGCCAGAAAGTTTGCCTAGATATGTTATATTTTGTGCAGTATTGGAGTATGTGCTCTGCTGTCTGCGACGCCAATCCACATATGCACATGGCTGTTTCACCAATCTTGAATTTTGTATACATGTGGTTGCGTAATCTATTGTATCCTGTTCTGGGGCGCAGAATAATAACTTGTTCTGGTCTGTCCACAACGTGGACAACTTGAACAGGTTTTGGTGGCTTTCTGACTGATTTGATCATTCTTTTCTTTTGGTGGTATGTAACGAGCACATCAGGCTGTTCTTCTTTGGCTCCTTCCTTAGCCAATTGATCAGCTCTGTCGTTTCCGGGTACTCCACGGTGGGATGGTATCCACTGTATGGTGACCTTATGCTGACTGCTAAGTTCAGAACGTAGTGTCCTTAGTTCTGGCAATTTCCCAGACAGGAGCGCCTCAAGTACTGATTTTGCATCTGTCAATAGCACCACTGGTTGTGTACCATTGCTGGTATTTAGTAACTTCTCTGGTGCTATCTTGATTGCCTCAATTTCAGCATCATAGTTATGGCAGTACTTTCCTGTCGGTACTCTGGCTGTGTCCCTAGTATTATTTGGGTGTTCTATGTACATTCCCGCTCCTCCATTTCGAACAGCATTTTGTGCTGATCCATCTATGTAGACTCGGATCCAGAGATCTTGTGGGTATTCTTCATCAAGGAAGCTGAGAGTGGCTGTTCTGCGCTACACACTATTCTGTTCTTCCTTGTCAAATATTCTTCTCACTTTTGTCTGGATTTGAAATGATGGTCTATATTCATCTTTCCATGTAATTCTGTAATAGCTGTTAGGGGGATACCAACTGTGGGCAGATCGGCGATTTCTCTGCAGAGTCGTTTGGCCTGGTGGATAAAACTATTTCTTTTCAACCGCCCCATAGCTAGGTTTTCAAATCTGTTCTTCATAGGGTGGCCTGGTATGCTAGGGAACTTTTCTGCTTGTATTAGCGTTTTCGTATCTCTGCACTCTCTCGGTGCTTGTGTCCTCCTAATCTTCTCCATTTCAACTATAAGGGTTGACCTCATCCCTCCTGTGGTGACTCTAAGTGCTTGATTTTGCACCTTGTCCAGCTCTTGTAGTGTGGTATTTGATGCTGAACACCACGCAGTTGATCCATATTCCAGGTGTGGTCGTATGCTGTGTTGGTAAACTGTGCTAACTATTTTCCCACTGGCTCCCCATGTGGTTCCGCTTAGCTTTCTCAGGATGGTATTTTTCTTCTGGCTTTTGCTACTGCTTTGTTTATATCCTTTCTCCATGTCAGCCTGCCATCAAATGTTACTCGAAGGTATGTTGGTTCTTTATATTTTTTTAGGGGTGTTCCATTTATCTGGATGAAAAAGTCGCTTAAAAGTCGACACGGTCGACTTCATCGCACCGGGTTTTATCCCATATGGCTCAGTCTCTTTCCGCAGCGCGGAAAGCGTCACACAAAGCACGAACTCCGTAGCTTTTAGCGACGACCCAGAGGAGTCTCCGAGACATTTAACTCGTAAACCGAAGGGTGCGGCCCGGAATCGAACCCACAACCTTCGGAGCACGAGTCAAACGGCTTGACCACTTCGCCACAGAGACTCCCAACAAATATTCTGGAGATGCCGGGGATCGAACCCGGGGCCTTTCACGTGCAAATCGAACGCTCTACCACTGAGCTACATCCCCAGATGATGATCCCTACCTTTTGTTTTGGAGACAGGGTAAATAAAGTGGTGCTGCACTTGTCAGTGTTTATGCTGACATACCATCTATTTCCCCATGCAACAAATGTATCTACAGCGCTTTGTAGCAGTCTGGTGGCCACTGATGCATGTTCATTTGTGCTCCATAGAACCAGGTCATCGGCGTACATTGCCGCTTTAATTCCATACGGTAGATTATTGTAACAGTGAGGGATTCTAGGTTAGGAGTAAAGAGTTAAGGAATGCTGCGCATTCCTTGACTAGGGGGAAAACCATAGTGAACGTGTGTGCACGAATGAAGAAGGTATCTAGGAACACACACACGTCACTGGTTGAGACTTGACTGGGGGACCAACGAGAAGAGATGTAAACACCACGAAGGGAGTCTCCATCATATGTGCTGAGCTACAATGATTCATCAATAAAATACTTTCTTACAACGTGAAGACTGACTTGTCTGATACTATACGTTCACGATCATAGCCTTCGTGTGTAGCACTGTCACACGAGGCTGATTTGGTGCCTTTGACCTACGAAACATGGGAGGTCGCGGAGAGAGAATACCGCCATAGCTATGTCGGGCATGTCGGAGAAGTAATTAATTTGAAAAACAACAGATGAAAGCCGACGGTTGGTAGCTGTTCTGGGTTTGCACTAGATTCCTGATTAAGAAGGAGATCCAATTTCAAAGTCATTGATGAAGATTAGAAAAAGTGTGGGGGACAAGACTCCGCCCTGGGGAACTCCGTGACGCAGTTGTACTTTCTTGCTCTTTAGTCCGTCTATCTGTACTCGGGCTCTTCTATTGTGCAAGTATGCTTTCACCCATTTGTACATTCTTCCAATGACTTTACAATTTCTCAGTTTCTTCATCAGACCTTCTTTCCAGACTTTGTCAAAGGCTTTCTTCAGATCTATCCATGCCGCAAGCACCAGCTTCTTCTCTTGGAATGCATCCTCAATTTCTTGAGAGAGGTAGGTTGTCTGATCTTCCGTAGAGTAGCACTACCTAAATCTAGCTTGCTGTGGCACAAGGATGTTTTTACTTTCAATGTACCACTGCAGTCTGTGATTGATGATGCGCTCCAGTGTTTTACAGAGACAGCTGGTGTGGCTAATTGGTCTGTAGCTAAAGGCAATGGAACTATCTTTCCCTGATTTTAAGAGGGGTATCATGATTGCTTCTCTCCAGGCATGTGGAACACTTCGTAAGGTCCAGTTGTTATTGAAGATCTTCAACAGCTTTGCTTTGGCCTCTGTTCCTAGATTCCTGATCATTTCATTGGAGATACCATCAGCTTCTAGTGGCTTTTACATTTTCAGTTTTGAATTCTAGCTCCAGTTCGCTGATTGTAATGGGTGCTTCCAGAACCTCATGTACTATTTCCTTCTGTCCCGTATTTTGCCGTTTCGCTCGAATCTCTTGTTGTTTCTCTGGACTAATTTTGATATTGTTATCTTGTGCGAATGAGGCCGCAAAATGATCAGCTGCTTGATTTCTTGTTAAGATGTTTCCATCTTTATGTAGTGCAATTTTTGAGTTTTTTCCTGTACCCTCATCGTTAAGTTGTTTTATTAGCTTTCACAATTTCCTTGTGTCTCTTTAAAAGTTCAGAGACTCTGTTTTCTCCTGCCAGCTTTTCCGTCTAGCCTGCACTTGGCCCTTTGAAATTTGGCTTTTGCGTGCTGGAATTTATTGTGGTGCTCTTGGCTGGGTGTGGCCTCTGCTTGCTTTCTACACACTTCCACATCGTTATGCAACTGTTCCAGTTCACTACTCCAGTAGGGTTTATATTGTTTACATGCTTCTCTTGGTACTGTTTCTCGCGCTGCCTGTAGTATGCATTTCCCAAACTCTTCAACTACTTTATTTATGTCTTTCTCAGTGTTCAGGTTTCTAACCAGTATGCTGTGCGATGCTTGTACATTGCCCAGTCTGCTTTCTTGTGGTTACACCTCGAGAGGGTGCTGCTTTCACTTACAAGCTCATTTTCTACAGTTAGAAAGACTGGCCGATGGTCACTGCCACCAAGTTGTTTCCCACCAATTCGTGTAATGTTCCACTCCAGGTCTGGTGAATGAAAAGCCAGGTCAGGTGTAGTTGTAGTGTGCCATGATCTCAAGTAGAAAGTATGTGGGTCGGACGGCTTGTTAATCAAGGTGAATCTATTCTCATCCTGCCAGTCTTCCAGTCTCTCTCCTCTCTGGTCCATGTGATCATAGCCCCAGCTCTGCGAGTGGCTGTTGAAATCATCACACACAATCATTTTCTTTCTTTTAATGGTAGTGTGTCCAGTGCCTGTGGACGGTTATTTGGACAGTAGTAATTGATCAGATGTAGGTCTGTATTATCTGTCTTAAGTTTAAATGTCTGATACTCAGCCCCTTCCATGTAGACTTCGATTTGGGAAGCAATGATGTTATTTTTTACAAGGGTCAGTATCCCACTTTTTCGCCTGCCCTTTCGGTCAGATCGGTAACACTGGTAGCCTCTGATTTTGAAGGCTATATTTTCGTTGAGGTGAGTTTTTTGCAAGCAACATATGCTTACATTTTCTTGGTCCAAGGTGTTTTCTAATTCTATTTTTTTTTTTTTTTTGCTGACACCCTCCGCATTCCAGTGCATTATTTTAAGTCTGTTTAGTATGGCCAGCCGTTCTATTCTCAGGTCCCCTGGCTCCACAGGACATCTGAGAAGGACCTCCAGTAGTTGTAGTTAGACCTTTTCGAGACATAGGGCCTGGCACTGCACCTTCCTAGGGGTCCAAAGCAGGGAGAGCACCATAACATTTAGCGGTTGTCGACATATTCCATTTTGCGTAATTGCGTGACATCCTGATTTCTGTGGTGCGCCTCCTGGCTGGTTGCCTCCGTCTTCAGCACCTTTCCTTTGCTAGAGCAGACTGTGGTCTCACTCGAGTTTAGATGTGTACGCGCGCACACATGTGTTTGCGCATGCATATAAATGCATACACATCTAGAGCATACTGGTTATTTTTCGGCGCCAGAAGCTCGCCGTCGCCCCTTCTCCTGTTGGTTAAAACAGTTCCGCCACGTGAAGGCCAGGAGTCGGACTTTTGCTGCAGAGGTTATATATTCACGAGCCATTGGAGTATTTAAGCAAGGTTGGGCGCTCACCCCAACACTGCGCCCCGGCTACATGCAGCAACATTTGGAACCACGAGTAATAAATGGTATCAATAGAATGAGTCGAATCATTTTAAAGGAGTGGCGAAAATAAGTTACCTGTTGTTGGATAGTTGGTTGGTTGGGTGGGTAGGTGATTCGATGGTTGGAGAGTTGTTTGGTTGGTTGGCTGGTTTTGTTGTTTGGTTGGTTGGCTGGTTTTGTTGATTATTTGGTTGGTTAGTTGACTGCAAGGTTTGTTGATTAGGCGTTTGACTGGTTGGTTGATTTCCCTGGTTGATTAGATGGTTGGTTGATTGGTTTATTGGGTGACTAGTTCCTTGGTGCCGGCTTCCTGGTCTAGAGGTTAGCGACTTACTTTACTCCGTAATCTCGTATACTCTCGTAGGTAACGTGACGACGGTGAGAATCAGCAGTGGTTCAAATCGCGTCGGTAACTTACGGGGTATGTGAGCCGGCCGCCCAGAAAGCAATGGCAAACTACTGAGCGTAATCTTGCCAAGAAATCAATAATCAGCTGAAAGATGCTGATGTTGACAGCAATGTCCTGTAAAGGATATGCAAACAATACCATAGTTGCTTGGTTGGTATATTGTTCGGTTGATTGATTGGGTGTTGTATTAATTAATTGATTGATTGATTTCATTTTTTGGTTCGTTCGTTAATTCGTTCGCCTCTTCATTCGTTCGCTCGCTCATTCAGTCGTTCGTTCGTTCGTTCATTCATTATGTTTGTATGCGCTGAAAAATTATGCGTGTTAATTCCTAAGTAAGATACATTGTCTTCCATTTGACCTTAGCCCTTAAACAGGCTTGCATCTATCGCGGTGAGGTGGAAAGGGAGACTTCCCTTCCGATCTGTTACCAAAGTACCATCTCCAAGGGAAATGTGTTGTAAAACTCTTCTTCCCTTCTCTAAGCTCAGATCCTCCGAAGTCGGAGAGTGTCTGCCTGCACGGCGAGGCACCACCAGTCTGCACACCAATACGCCAGACATGGGACAACGGATACTCACGCAAACCTCGGGTCCTGTATGACATCACACTGATGTTGGACAACAGGATGCCTGCATCCGACATACAGGACTTCACGCTGGAACTCAAGCCAACGAACACAAGCAAGCAAGCAGCAAGCATCTAAGCTCAGACACCAGTGCGGTGTGCAAGCGGGGTTCTGGAGCTGAACATCGGTGGTGAGGCATATTAGTATGTTAGCAGGCCATGATGAGGAACCGCAGTTCAAATCTGATACAAGGAGCCCGAAAGTGTGTCATGCTGAGGAGGCTAACGGGGTTAGTGGCTTGCACAACTAGCCTCCTCGGATAAGTACCAAAACCCTGGGTAACCCCTACACCCTTTGCGCATGTTAGCAAATCCCTCCACAGCTGGGTAAAGAAGCCTCTACTCAAGCAAACATGTCAAATCTAGAACAATATATCACAGAAACAGAAGGTTATTTATTGCGTGTTTGATTCTGGTATATATTCGGATTCTGGCAAGTGCAGCCACGTCCGGGCATTGTGTTGAGATTCCCTAATGGCAGGTAACAGTAAGGAATGTGCAATGCGGGTATTCATTTACAAACTAAAGCAAACAAATTAATAATGAAGGGCTTAGGTAGTACGTGGTAATTTCTAATTTTACTGTGTAAATAATATATATATATACTTTATCCACATATTCACGTGCCATGTCGGTAAGAGTGCCCGGTCATGTTTTGTCATCTCATTCGATCACTAGACTTGTAGATCAACTCAGTGTTCTTGTCTCGACAATACCACGTGGCCAAACAATCGAGGCATTTACTACTGTGTCATCCCCTTTTTCTATTCCCCTCCATCTTGCCAGTTGTCACCAAGTTCTCCAATTTATTTCTTCTCATAACGTGACCAAAACAGTTTGACTATATACTATATAACACACACACACACACACATACACACACACACACACATATATATATATATATATATTATATATATATATATATATATAAACACACACACACACACTCACACACACACACACACACACACACACACACACACACACACATACTTGGGGGTTTCAAATAAAAACCTTAATTTTTCTTTTAATTTTCTTATGTGTGAATATATTCTGAAAAAGTAGAGTACATAATTATCGTATTTCGATGTAGTCACCACTGCGTTCAGTGCAAGTCTTCCAGCGACGAAATAGTGCTTGGATTCCTGTAGAAAATAATTCTCTGGGGTCACTACTCGATGTGCCTGACCCAGTCGTGAACAGTCTGTCACAGAAGTCATGCCGTTTTAAAACTTCCTACTCCACACCTGCTGGACTTACAACAAAGCATCACCGTACTGGACCTTCATTCTCCGATGAATTTCTATAGGTTTCACAAATTTACTGATTTTAAAAAAAAAAAACGGATAACAGAACGCTGCTCCTCTTAGGTGCATGTCAAAAGTGGGGTGGCCACATTTAAGTTGTCCTTATGACGTCACCGTGTTCGCCTACACTGTGATGTTACAGGCTTAATCCTCTTGACACCCTTAACAACAATATTGACAGGTTACAAGACAATGGCATGGTTATTGTAATTTCACATTCTTAAGGTTTTCATTTAAAGCCCATTCGTGTGTGTGTGTGTGTGTGTGTGTGTGTGTGTGTGTGTGTGTGTGTGTGTGTGTGTATAAAGAGTGGTCTGAAAGCGTGGTCCAGTATAGAAGCGTGGTCCATGATGAAAACGTGGTCCATAATGATGAAAGCGTGGTCCAAGATGAAAACGTGGTCCATGATGAAAACGTGGTCCATAATGATGGAAGCGTGGTCCAAGATGAAAACGTGGTCCATGATGAAAACGTGGTCCATAATGATGAAAGCGTGGTCCAAGATGAAAACGTGGTCCATGATGAAAACGTGGTCCATAATGATGGAAGCGTGGTCCATGATGAAAACGTGGTCCATGATGAAAGCGTGGTCCATGATGAAAACGTGGTCCATAATGATGAAAACGTGGTCCATGATGAAAACGTGGTCCATGATGAAAACGTGGTCCATGGTCAAAACACGGTCCATGATGAAAGCGTGGTCCATGATGAAAGCGTGGTCCATGATGAAAACGTGGTCCATGATGAAAGCGTGGTCCATGATGAAACTGTGGTCCATGATGAAAACGTGGTCCATGATGTAAACGTGGTCATTGATGAAAGCGTGGTCCATGATGAAAACGTGGTCTATGGTGAAAACGTGGCCCATAACGATGAAAACGTGGTCTGTGATGAAAACGTGGTCCATGATGAAAGCGTGGTCCATGATGAAAGCGTGGTCCATAACGATGAAAACGTGGTCCACGATGAAAACGTGGTCCATAATGATGAAAGCGTGGTCCATAATGATGAAAGCGTGGTCCATAATGATGAAAGCGTGGTCCATAAGGATGAAAGCGTGGTCCATGAAAGCGTGGTCCATGAAATTGTGGTCCATAATGATGAAAGCGTGGTCCATAATGATGAACGCGTGGTCCATAATGATGAAAGCGTGGACCATGATAATGAACACGTGGTCCATAATGATGAAAGCGTGGTCCATGATGAAAACGTGGTCCATGATGAAAACGTGGTCCATAATGAAAGCGTGGTCCATGATGAAAACGTGGTCCATGATGAAAGCGTGGTCCATGATGAAAACGTGGTCCATAATGATGAAAGCGTGGTCCATGATGAAAACGTGGTCCATGATGAAAACGTGGTCCATGATGAAAACGTGGTCCATGATGAAACTGTGGTCCATGATGAAAGCGTGGTCCATGATGTAAACGTGGTCCATGATGAAAGCGTGGTCCATGATGAAAATGTGGTCCATGATGAAAACGTGGTCTATGATGAAAACGTGGTCCATAACGATGAAAACGTGGTCCATGATGAAAGCGTGGTCCATGATGAAAGCGTGGTCCATGATGAAAACGTGGTCCATAACGATGAAACCTTGGTCCATGATGAAAACGTGGTCCATGATGATGAAAGCGTGGTCCATAATGATGAAAGCGTGGTCCATGAAAGGTCCATGAAAGCGTTGTCCATAATGATGAAAGCGTGGTCCATAATGATGAAAGCGTGGTCCATAATGATGAAAGCGTGGTCCATGATGATGAAAACGTGGTCCATGAAGGCGTGGTCCATAATGATGAAAGCGTGGTCCATAATGATGAAAGCGTGGTCCATAATGATGAAAGCGTGGTCCATAATGATGAAAACGTGGTCCATGAAGGCGTGGTCCATAATGATGAAAGCGTGGTCCATGAAAGCGTGGTCCATGAAAGCGTGGTCCGTAATTATGAAAACGTGGTCCATGAAAGCGTGGTCCATAATGATGAAACCGTGGTCAATGAAAGCGTGGTCCATGAAAGCGTGGTCCGTAATGATGAAAACGTGGTCCATGAAAGCGTGGTCCATAATGATGAAAGCGTGGTCAATGAAAGCGTGGTCCATGAAAGCGTGGTCCATAATGATGAAAGCGTGGTCCATAATGATGAAAGCGTGGTCCGTGATGATGAAAACGTGGTCCATAATGATGAAAACATAGTCCATGATGAAAGCTGTCCATGATGAAAGCGTGGTCTATGATGAAAACGTGGTCCATGAAAGCGTGGTCCATGATGATGAAAGCGTGGTCCATGATGAAAGCGTAACATACGTCCACATAAAAGGTGATTTGTGGGTCTACTTATTTTATAAAATGAATTTTAGAAGGGTTAGATGTACAGAACCGTAAAGTATGAAGGGAAAAACAAGATCAAGTAATCGGTTCTTGTATTAACGCAATCTTGAAATAATCTTCATTCCCCCCGGTTGAGAACCACTGATTTACAGGATGTCGCATACAAACTCCTGCATGTTCCGGCTGTTTGTGATTTCTTGGCAATCAACCAACTCACACCAATCCATCTGTAAACGTGTTCGTGATTATTTGTAATTTACAGCTAATGTTTTCTATAGGATGAAGTTATCAGTGTCACCCCAACCCTACTTCGTAGCCACTTGCAACACGCATGGTAGGTTACAGTATTATATAATTTGCTTCCCCTATGGCGCTCTTTAGCGCATGGGCGAGCCAGCGGAAAGCGGGTTTGTAAACATTGAAATTTGATATTTCGTCTTAAACGTATAGCTATGGATATTTACCGGGTTATCAGGTTTGGATTCTAGGAGCCATGCATTGAACACTTCAGCTACAACTGAACTGAAATGCAGCCGTGATCTTCTTATATAGGACTCTAAATATAGATTCCAATGAAATATTGTCTCCACTCTATTGTATAGCTCCCAGTTGGAATTTGTTTGTCTGTTGCACTTGTCCTATTTTCTCGATATTCTGTAAGGTGTAGACGTAGATTCGTGGAGTGGCCATTAATATCTCTTATCTGAGCTGACATTGGTCGTAGAAGTACCTGCTTAATGGAAAGCCTGTGTTTATTTTGTAATTTATCAGAACAAAATAGATGTCGACAGATGACAATCTCTTAGACGTTCCTTGACGTCTGTGTTCCCTGTGTAACGAAGGTTCGGCTGGGTTTATGTTATGCTAGGCTATTGTTGTCTGTTGAAAATCATAACTGATTCGGGGGGCGGGGGGGGGGGGGTAGATAGATCTATGTGCAGAGGACAATCTAGACAACAGAAAAATGTGAAATGTGTAGTCGCATTACGAATGTTAATTCGGCGAAGCGGCGGTTTCTTTGTAGGTGACGAGCTCAAATCCATTGCATCTATAGTTTCCAGCTTACTGTTGTTAGGTTGTTATTAATCATCTACCGCTTTCCGTTTCATTTTCTTCTTCTTCTTCTTCTTCTTCTTCTGAACTATGGGTGGGGTATTCGCACAATCAATCAATCATTCATGTGCCGTCTCCACAATGAAGGTTGGCTGCAATAGATATACAATACTGTCTTTCGCACTGACTATACATTCTGTCACATTGCTGTCCGCTCATCTCTTGATGATATCTTCCCACTTGTATCGTTGTCTACCTCTTGCTCTCGTGCCTACACCTTTGCCTTAGACTAGGGTTTTTATGGGAGTGTTATGTCTTTTAGCTTGGCCGAAATATTTCACTTGCCTTTTTTATTAATTTCATCAACTTTATTTTCAAAGAGTGAATTGGTGCAATATAAGGCAGATGTGGTCAAGGCTTTTTGGGGTCCGTGTGTGGTGTAGAAAACAGATCCATCATCACTGGCTGTAGAGAATGGTGCTGCAGGGAGTGACCAGAGGATCTGACCGACACTGAGTTCTCTGTAGAAACAGCCAGACTAACGCATATTCGACTGCTACTGGTACCATTATTATTGAGACTTTTCTCTGGTTTTTCCATCGTACAACGCGTAGATGCAGTATCAGTAAGAACTAACGCGTTGAGACGCTATAAACATGGGATCTAGGGATGATTCAGCGATGATTGAGCGCATATGGAAATATCCCGACTGGAGTAATATCGGTTCTTGACACAACTCAACTCAATTCTATTTCTTCGTTCTTCAGATATTACTTTTTGAACGTCATAGTCGTTTCTGTTTACAGCAGAGCTGCGATATTTGAGCCATTCGGCCGATGCATTCAACTTTTTCCGCATTTTGTTAACGGGATTAGCAATCCCTAGTAGTTTCGTAGAACATTTCACGGCTTAAGAGTGATGGTGTCATCTTCGCCCTTCCATCAACGAGATGGAATTGTTGAAGTGGGGAATAGAGGATGAAACTGTTGGAGTAGGTTATCGAGTATGAAACTGTTGGATTGGGGAATAGAGTATGGAACTGTTGGAGTGGGGAATCGAGCAAGAAAATGTTGGAGTGGGGAATAGAGTATGGAACTATTGAAGTGGAGAATCGAGTATGGAACTGTTGGAGTGGGGAATAGAGTATGGAACTGTTGGAGTGAGGAATCGAGCAAGAAAATGTTGGAGTGGGGAATAGATTGAGGAACTGTTGGGGTGGGGAATAGAGTATGGAACTGTTGGAGTGGGAAAATCGAGCAAGAAATGTTGGAGTGGGGAATACAGTGTGGAACTGTTGGTGGGAAATCTAGTATGGAACTGTTGAAGTGGGGACTCGAGTATGGAACTGTTGAATTTGGGAATCGAGTGTTGACGTGGGTAATCGAGTATTGAAGTGTTGACGTGGTTCATCGAGTATTGAAGTGTTGACGTGGGTAATCGAGTATTGAAGTGTTGACGTGGTTCATCGAGTATTGAAGTGTTGACGTGGGTAATCGAGTATTGAAGTGTTGACGTGGGTAATCGAGTATTGAAGTGTTGACGTGGTTCATCGAGTATTGAAGTGTTGAAGTGGGGAATCTAACATGGGGGATGCGTAGTCTCGAGATATGGTGTCCGCCTCGAGTGCTGGAGGTCCCGGGTTCGTGCCTCGGCGAGGACCGGGATTTTTTCACGTGGACTTCTAGTAATAAAATTTCCCCTGGTCTCTGGGTAGTGAGATCGGACGCCCGTGTGTATTTTTGCGCACGTAAAAAGTCCCTTGGCAGTTGGAAATCGAAAAAGAGTAGCCTAACGGCAAAATTTCGAGTTAAAAATCTACCCAAAGTATTTCAGGATCCTCGCCGGTGCTACGGAGTTCGTGCACTGAGCTGAGGTTCTCCAGACTCAGGTTTGAGTTAGGAGGAGAACGGAACACTTATGGGTTACAACAGTGTGCCGTGATGTTGATCCATCGACTAAACTAAACAAGGAACTGTTGAAGTGGGGAATCGAGCAATTAAATTTTTGAAAACGATTTGGAGGTGTGATATTTCAAGTCACAACAAGGACAATCAGCATCCACATCTCTGGCGTCTACTAGAGGAGATCGAGTAGTAATCGGGTTGTCCCAAGTACAGAGATATCGATTCTGAGTAATCACCGTAATTACAATTATTCTTGTTTACTGCACCATTTCATCATATGATGGACAAGAATGATGTGTAGAATCGAACTTTGGACCAGGCGAAACAAGTTTTTGTTCTAGTCGGAACATGTATTAAACGTTGAGTCCATTGCATTGGTCAGTGATAGCTGAAATGTAGGGCTTCCAGAAACATTCTATCCCTGCTTGAACAATTTCTGATCCACAAACCTTCACCACTGCTGTGTTTTTCCATCGTACAATGCGTAGATGCAGTATCAGTGAGAACTAACGCATTGATACGCGATAAACATGGGATCTAGGGATGATTCAGATATCTGTTTGACAGTGCAGTTCATCTCTAACACCACTAATACAGCCTGGGATTCTGAGAGAATTATTTCGATAACTGCATGGCAACTGAACTAATTCAAGTGGTTTCTATTATACTCTTCATTTATGTGGATTTTAACAGTTCAATGATGAAAAGAAGAAACTATCTGGGACAAACACAATATTATCAGTTGGAGGATACAGCGTTCGAATCCTTCAACAGAATAGACTGCAACCTTCCAAAGCTTTTCACAAAACACTGTTAAATATGTCAAAGATTAAGGATTTGATGGGAAAAACGTTCACTGGGAAACTGCTATTGACAAAAGCGGTAAAAAGGTTCTTCCAAGACTGCTTCAGGCCCTAAGGAAAGTGATTGACCAGGATAGTTCCTCAAAGTTGTTTCTAACAATGACCGGGTGTGCTATCGACGCCTTATGAATGAGAATATGCATTGTTTATGCTTACAACATCCATTTGACAATGTGTTTTTTTCCTATGTGAATGCATCATGCACTGTTGATGAACGAAAGACGAGTGATTGGAAGGGCCGAATGTAAGACGGGACTACGCGCTTGATTTGTTACCCTTTGAAAATAAAGATCAATTCAATTCAATTCAATTCATTAACACGACATCTGATGTCCCGGAGCTTAATAAAGTGGTAGTTTATGTGTTTGTAAACAGCAGATATCTGATAACATACACTGCCGCATCATTTATCGCCCCACTGTATTACAAAGCAGGATACCCCGGCGACAGAAATAATTTACACTGTTCTATTCAATTCTGGAAAGGCAAGTCAATGCCATACAATAAATTAGTGATGGGAGTAATTGCACTAGGCTATTACGTTCATCTTAAAAACCCGACAAGTTTTCATCCGGGTGCAGGAATTACCAGTGCAGTCCTACCCGGGGGCTAGATATAATATAGATAGCCGCCTGGCATACCCTGAGATTTGTGCTTTAGTGGATTCATACCAGGAATATTTTGATACTCTTCAGAAAAGTGCTTACCTGGTGCACGGAGATGAGTGAGTTGGTTACATTGATAAAGTCTCCTTAAATGAGAGGATAAAGTTTATGAGAGCCTAGGGTTTAGCGGGCATCTATTTCATGAACTTAGATGAGGACGATTTTTCCGGAACGGCATGCAAAGCTGGGAACTTCCCTCTGGTTACCTACCTCAGAGACAAATTAGATCCCGCGAAACCAACCGTCGCACCGCCAGAAGCTACTGCTGTAATGTTAGACACAACACCTGAGACACAAACAGATAATAATAGTGATGTGACAACAACGGCTGCAATAAATGGAGAAAATGTACCAACAACAACAAGATCAAAAACCATAACCGAAAAGGAAAAGAAGAAAGAGGACTCAATCAGCATCCTAGGCTACATACTGTTAATATTTGTGTTTATTGTTGGGCACATTATGGGTCACCTGTTCATGAGAATCGCTAGGCAGACGTATTAGCGGTATGAGTAGTTGTAGTTGTGTGGGTGTGGGTGTAGAGGGGAAGGACGTTCAATGGGCACTGTCTATCACATCTGTCGGAGATGTGTGCACACATGTTGCTGACGCTGGTCAGAAGATTGTCAGGGATAAGTCCAAGTTACTGCAGTTGATGGGAGTGCGGGACAAAGGAAGGATAAAGAGGAAGATCGTTAACAAGAAGATGTAGACGAAGAAATGTTAGTAATAGTAGTTCGAAGTGGTGGTGGTGGTGGTGGTGGTGGTGGCGGTGGCGGTGGCGGCGGCAGGGAGGCGGCAGCGCGAGCGGCGGTGGTGGTGGGGTGGTATTAATAGACGTTGTAGTAGTGGTTGTGTGGTAGTAGTTATAGTAGCAGTAGTAGTAGTAGTAGTAGTAGTAGTAGTAGTAGTAGTAGTAGTAGTAGTAGTAGTAGTAGTAGTAGTAGTAGTAGTAGTAGTAGTAGTAGTAGTAGTAGTAGTAGTAGTGGTGGTGGTGGTGGAAGTAGTAGTAGTAGTAGTAGTAGTAGTGGTGGTGGTGGTGTAAGTAGTAGTAGTAGTAGTAGTAGTAGTAGTAGTAGTAGTAGTAGTAGTAGTAGTAGTAGTAGTAGTAGTAGTAGTAGTAGTAGTAGTAGTAGTAATAGTAGTAGTAATAGTAGTAGTAGTAGTAGTAGTAGTAGTGGTAGTAGTAGCAGCAGCAGCAGCAGCAGTAGCAGCAGTAGTAGTAGTAGTAGTAGTAGTAGTAGTAGTAGTAGTAGTAGTAGTAGTAGTAGTAGTAGTAGTAGTAGTAGTAGTAGTAGTAGTAGTAGTAGTAGTAGTAGTAGTAGTAGTTGTAGTAGTAGTGTTTGTCCATCAAGAATGATGATGACCATTCATTTCATCCAGTGGGGTTGAAAGTATGGAGCCGTGAGTTCTAAGATGGCTGATAAGGCCTATTTTGGCTCGAAATGTTCTTTGACAATGTGGACAAAGAATGCTTGACGTTTCTGGAGGAGGATTTCCTGCAGTGGTTTTTCTGTTCTGTCTTTTCTTCACAGCTCTTGCAGTCCTGGTTGCCTCACAAGTGACTGCACCTTTGCGTAATGATGCATGCCATCATCATGGATTTCGGTCTCTGGCTGCAGTCTCCCAGGTGTCATGATGAATTCCAAAATCATTCAGTGAGATTTTCAGAGTGTCTTTAAAGCGTTTCCTCTGGCCGCCTTGGGAGCCACAACGCAACTCGCCGTAAAACAATATTCGTTTAGGGAGCCTGTGATCTGGCATGCGAGTCAAGTGACCAGCCCAGCGAAACTGATTCTTCATTAGTAGAGTGTGGATACAGGGCATGGACGCTCCTTCTAGGACTTCAGTGTCTGGGATCTTGTCTTGCCATTTAATCTTCAGTAACTTCCTAAGGCAGACTGTGTGGAAGTGGTTTCATTTCCTAGCGTGTCGCTGATAAACAGTCCAGGTTTCACAAGCATATAGCAGTGTGGATAATACAACTGCTTTGTAGACTTTCAGCTTTGTTTGCAGGCTTATTCCATTTCTGTCCCATACATTCTTGTACAGTCTGCCAAAGGCCGCGCTGGCCTTGGAGATTCTTGCATTCACTTCATCATCAATTGTGGCAGCTTGTGACACAGTGCTGCCAAGATAGGTGAATTTGTCCACAACACTTAGACTATGACCATTCACTTTGATATTCGGCACAGTGTGATTATTCCCTGGAGCTGGCTGGTACATAACTACAGTCTTCTCCAAATTGATATTGAGCCCAAAGTTGGCACAGGCATGTGAGAAAGCTGAAACATTATGTTGCATGTCCGCCTCTGAGTTGGCGTATAGAGCGCAATCATCAGCAAACAGGAGCTCTCTGACGGTGTCGCTGTTAATTTTGGTTTTAGCTTTCAGCCTTCTGAGATTGAATAACTTTCCATCCATGCGGTAGTTGATGTCTATTCCAATGTCGTTGTTCTCGAAGGCATTCGTCAACATAGCTGAAAACATGAGGCTGAACAGTGTTGGTGCCAGGACACATCCTTGCTTCACTCCATTGGTGACAGGAAAGGGCTCAGACAGTTCACCATTTTCCTGTACTCTTGCCTGCATGCCATCATGAAATAGCCGCACTATTTGGACAAACTTTCGTGGACAGCCATATTTTGCCATAATCTTCCACAGTCCTTCTCTGCTGACTGTATCAAAAGCCTTGGTAAGGTCAATGAAAGTGGAGAACATTTCGCAGTTCTGTTCCTGACATTTCTCTTGCAGCTGCCTTGCAGCGAAAATCATGTCAACAGTTCCACGTTCTTTTCTGAAGCCACATTGACTCTCAGGAAGAAGACCTTGATCGAGATGGGCCGTGAGGCGATTGAGAAGAATTCTGGCGAGTATCTTCCCTGCAATTGAAAGCAAGGAGATGCCTCGGTGGTTGTCACAGGATTGGCGGTTTCCTTTTCGTTTGTAAAGGTGGACTATTGACGCGTCCTTGAAATCTTGTGGCATGGTCTCGTTCACCCATATGTTTGTAAAGACTTGGTGAAGCTGCTCTGTTAGGACCGGCCCACCTGCCTTGTATATCTCTGCCGGGATGGAGTCCGGACCAGGTGCCTTGCCGCTGGAGAGTTGCTGGATGGCTTTGTTTACTTCCACTATGGTTGGCAGGTCATCAAGTGTATCATTGATGGGAACTTGAGGAAGGCAGTTGATGGTTTCATCATCGAAGAAGGAAGTTGCATTTAAGATGTTGCTGAAATGTTCTGCCCAGCGCTGAAGGATGTCTTTCTTATCGGTGACCAATGTTCCCCCATCTGCACTGAGGAGGGGAGCTGTGCCTGGTGATGTAGGACCATAGACCGCTTTCAGTGAGTCGTAGAAGTTTTTCATATCATGTCTGTCAGCAAAGCCTTGAATTTCATCAGCTTTGCTGCTCAGCCAGGAGTCCCGCATGTGCCGAAGTTTCTGCTGCACTACTCTCTGAATGTTCTTGAAGGCATCTTTTTTTTTTATGTTGACTTCGGGTCATTCAAATGTGCCTTGAGGAGAAGATGTTTCTCGGCCAGCAATTGGTTGATGTCTTCGGAATTTTCATCAAACCAGTCTTTATGCTTTCGGGGGGTTGGACCCAGGATTTCCATAGCAGTGTTGTAAATTATGTCCTTTAGGGCTCTCCACTCTGTTTCTGTATCCTGTTTAGCTGCAGCATTGGGCTTGAGGCGGTCTTCCAGCATATTTTCAAACGACTGCTGCATTTTCTTGCTGTTTAGGCGGGTGACATTTAGATTTATTTTTTTTTTTGCATGTTCACCCCTTGAGGACGCCGTGGTTGTTTGATGTGAATGTTTATTTTCGAGATAATGAGACGATGGCCTGTCCAACATTCGGCACCACACATGGATATTGTCACCCGAACGTCTTGTCTGTCACGCCTCCTGACGATGACATAGTCAATGAGGTGCCAGTGTTTCGATCGAGGGTGCATCCACGATGTCCTGTTTCTCATGTTGGTAATCATGAGATGGTGTTCGGCACATGTCTGAAGAAGGAGGAGTCCATTGCTGTTACAATTTCCGACTCCATGCTTTCCAATAATGCCACTCCAAGAGGTGGTGTCCGTGCCTACTCTGGCATTGAAATCCCCAAGGCGTATAAGTTTGTCTCCTTTGGGAACAGATGTTAATACATTGTGCAGGTCCTCATAGAACTTGTTCTTGACATCATCTGCATTGGTCATAGTTGGTGCGTAGACACAATGGTTGCATGCTTCCTTCCATTCAGCAGGGGAAATTTAATGGTCATGAGCCTGTCGTTTATAGCCTTTGGAAATCCAGCTAGTTTGCCGACCAGGGCCGACTTAATGGCAAATCCCACACCGGATTGGCGTTTTTCCTCGCTTTTCCTTCCACTCTAGAGAAATGTGTAGTCGGCACCTATTTCACAGATTTGGCCTTCTTCTGCAAGTCGTGTCTCGCTCAAGGCTGCAATGTCGATGTTGTACCTGCCCAGCTCTCTCCCAATCAGTGATGTTCGTCTCTCTGGACCCGACGCGTCATCGCTGTCAAGTAGGGTGCGTACATTCCAAGTTCCGATTGTTAAGGGAATATGGTTTGCTCTTTTAGCTTTACCTGTTTAGGGCACCTTTTCTAACCCCTTCCTCATGCTATGGAGGTGAGCAGTGTGTTCCTATAGAGGGCTGCTCAGTCGCTCAGGAGCTTGTCGAATCCCACTGCTGCTCCGGTCAGTAGAAGACGACCATATGGCCTGAGCCGCATGTGTGTAGGTCTGCGACTACGGCTACCAGCGTACCCACGCCTGCCGCTTCGCCGCTCGCCCATCGCCACAGGGCTTGAAGGTGATATATGACGTTGGATGAAGAACGACTTGCGCGATGAATTGGATTAAAGTGAGGAAGAGCTGTGCAAATCGTCGACCTCACTCTCTCTCGCCCGAGTCCATCTGAATCCAGTGGCAGAACAAGTCAAGACGACTGGAGACGAATACAGGTGCAGTGGATGACCAGGGCTCTCTACGTGACTTGCCGTGCTCATTACGTTCCACAACGCTTGGCAGGTAAACGCCGTCTTGCCCGTTGAATCAGGAATGATTTCTTCCGCGCAGTCTGTCGGATCCTGTCTTCACATGCTGGGTAGGCATACCTAGTTCACCACTTGGTTTGACACCAAATCGGCTACACGCGCCTGATTTAGCCAGCCTCTCACAGCTGTTGCCCGGGGGTGGCCGCTGTCGCATGTTGACAGCTACTAGGAGCCACAGGCGTGAGCTAGGTGTCAGGCTTGGACCAGTGGGGGATGGGTCCTGAAAAGGACAGAGTCATCCTTACCAAAGGTGCTACCAATGCCTGACACCCCGTACCCCCCCCCCCCCCCAGTAGTAGTAGTAGTAGTAGTAGTAGTAGTAGTAGTAGTAGTAGTAGTAGTAGTAGTAGTAGTAGTAGTAGTAGTAGTAGTAGTAGTAGTAGTAGTAGTAGTAGTAGTAGTAGTAGTAGTAGTAGTAATGGCAGTAGTGCTAGTAGTTTACAATAGGTATCTAGAGATATGCCAGTGTGTTGCCGGGGCCCATAAGGGAAGCAAAGAATAGTAACACTGTTGCCTTCCATGCATGTCGTAAGAGGTGACTAAGGAGGCTTGGGCTGAGACTTAGTCTACAGCCTATTTGGGACTTCTGGTCCCCAACATGGCGGATAGGCATTTAGACCGTTAAGGCCTCTGTAGTGTTTATGCTTGTGGCTACGGTTTGCATTCGCATTTTCCTCATATTGGACTGGTAGTGCATGGTTCCGTCGCCATGCTACTGAGTGAATGCATGGCGCGACACTGTGAGCTGTGAATTCCTTATGGAATGCTTTTGCATGAACTGCATGTTCGGAATGATGGCCGCCGGCTGTTGCTGAATTGAGTGGTTTGCCTTTTCGGTTCACGAGTGCATTTTTCATGAGACTCCTGTGAATCGTTGCTGGAGCTACGGAGTTCGTGCTTTTTGTGGCGCTTTTGGTGGGTCGCCCTGCGGAAAGAAACCGAGCCATATGGGATAAAACCCGGGTCAATGAAGTCTTTCTGGTGACTACCGATTCCATCGACGATGAACTGCATTTTTCATGGAGGACTTTTGTGTTGGCATTCTGGCGGCGGCATTATGCACAGTGTACCTGTGCGGGCTGTTGGCTTGCCGATACTCCTGTCTATTCCATTGTTCACATAGGGCAGTGAGGAGCATTGTGTGTGATTTTCACTGGCACAGGAACGGAGCATAATGGGGACGACCCGTTGCCGTGAAGTTGGAACCGCGACTAACTATCTAAGTAACTAACTAACTAGCTAACTAACTAACTAAATAACTGCGTCATTACTAAAATATTAAGGAACCTGATTACAGGAAATATTGTTAACCAACAATGTGGATTCTGAGTAATCACCGTAACTACAATTATTCTTGTTTACTGCGTCGTTGCTAAAATATCAAGGAACCTCATTAAAGGAAATATTGTTAACTAACAATGTAAATTCTTAGTAATCACCGTAACAATTATCACCGTAATAATTACACTTGTGGGACGCAGAGGTGTTTCCAAGGCACCAGGGCCGGGATCTATACTGGCCAAGACCTGCTGACGCGTCCACGTCGTGCGTCCTGGGCAACAGGTCCCTTCGGGGACCTGGCTAACATCAGTAGGATCGATGATTCCTCCGAAGCCGGAGAGTATCTGCCAGCATGGAGAGGAACCACCAATCTGCACACCAATAAGCCAGACATAGGACAACGGATACTCACGCAAACGTCAGGTCCGGTATGACATCACACTGATGTTGGACAACAGGATGTCTTCATCCGACATACAGGACTTCACGCTGGAGATCACAGCCAGCGAACACAAGCAAGCAAGTCAGCATTATACTTGTTTACTGCGTGGTTACTAAAATATTAAGGAACCTGAATACAGAAATTATTGTTAACCAAAAATGTGGATTCAGTTGGTTGGATTTTACAACTAAAGTTTCCGACGCGATGGGTCGGCACTACCACGTCAACTATCCTTATTCGCTCCATACGACATGCACGAAATGTTACAGTGTCACAATTCTTTACTTCCGTAAAAGGTGTTAGAAAGACAATGGCGATTTAGAACACACACTGACTAATAAAAAGATGTCAATTGCAACGAGAAAGATAATATTGAGGGCTACATAAAACCTGTACATTTGTATGGTTATGAGACGTAGGCCATGAGCAGACAATATGAAAAACATCTAATGGCAGAGAAATTTGATGTCTGGGGAAAATGCAAAGAATACCATGGACAGACAGAAAAACCTATGAGCAAGTCCTACAAGAAGCAAACGAAACAGTGAACAGATTTGAGACATTAGACGTGGACAGTCAAGATGTTGTGGGAAAGTTGTGAGAAGAAATAAGCAGGAGAACTTGGTGACAACTGACAAGATTGAGGGGGAAAAGAACAGGGGAAAGACAGAGAAGTAAATATCTAGATGACTTGACCACGTGGCATAATCGAGACAAAAACACCAATGTGATCCTGAGATGGGTTGAGTCAAGAACCGAAACACAGCACTCAGGACATTCCCATACGTGCTACCCCTCCTCATCTGCAAAACATCAGCGAAGAGCCCCAATACCTGTAATAGTCTGATGTATGTGTCCACCCGGTATTTTCTCGGAGTGGCCCTCATAGCGGTTCTCAGCCAAAAAACATCAAACCGTCCTATATGTTGCTATCTCCAGCATTTCACTCAATGTCCCCTTTATATTAGTCATCTCTGTCTCTAATTCTGTTTTCCAGATGTGTTTAGGTCTCCCGCTATTTAATTTGTCTTGTGTTTTCCAGTCAAGAGAGTATCTAGTTATACTATCCTGGGTTTTCTCAGTGTCTGTTCTATACAGTGCCAGTGTCTTTTCTTCACATCTGGGTTCAGTGGGATTTATTTAAATCTCTCCGTGAGCTCCACACTGGTGATTCTGTCAGATCATGTTAGTACCACTATTCTGTCCAGACACCAGATAGTGAATGTTTGTAGTTTCTTTGTAATTCTTTTAGTTGTTCTCCATGTTTCTGATCGGAGACTAGTTTTTTTTTTTTTTTTTTTTTTTTTTTTTTTTTTCGCATATCCTTTACAGGACATCGCTGTCAACATCAGCATCTTTCAGCTGATTGTTGATTTCTTGGCAATATTACGCTCAGTAGTTTGCCTTTGCTTTCTGAGCGACCGGTTCACATACCCCGTAAGTTACCGAGGCGGAGAGAGCTGCTACCAATTCTCGCGCGCGTCACGTTACTCACGAGAGTATACGGGATTACAGAGAAAGTCGCTAACACCTAGACCAGGGAGACCGGCGGAGACAGTAGTAATGATTTAAAATTGAACTTTAAATTTCTAAGTTTTGTGTTAAGTTTAACTTTCTTTGACTTCCATAAATTTCCTAGTGCTTTGAAAGCCCATCTTGCCTTGTGTACTCTTATGTTAGTAGCTCAATCTGTTCTCCCACTGTTGTCCACATTGCTACTGTGCGTGTATTTTTAATGACTGTGCAGTGTTTGAAAATATTGCCTGTCCAAGTTTTGTATTTACCTATTATGTTGCATGAATTTTACAGAGGGTGAATACAAAACTTGGACCTGCAATATTTTCAAACATTAAACTTACATCATGTGAGTGAGTGGCACCTTGCAGTCTTGACAGACCAAAGTATGTGAGTTGGAATGTGGCCAATATCCCATCACAATGCCTGGGCAGAGCTTCAGAGAAACATGTGGTGCCCAAACGACATGTTCCCTCTCTCGGCCTAATCTTGTGTTTTCCAGAGGAATGGGTAACCAATACGTCTGGCACAAGGTAGGCTGCAGACGCTGTCGGCACAGCGTCAAACCTCCGAGACCTCGCCACCACGAGCAGGTGGCGAGTGATGGGCAGACCCTGGAACCCAAGGGACCCGGCTTAGACACCATGTTTATAATGGCTTTCTTAAGTGCTTAGGCTTTCTGTTAATAAAGGGACGTAACTGCGTCATTTGTGTCCATGTTTCCTGGAAAAGACTTATCAGTCATTTATAGAGTTCATCCCCTTTATAGACTCTTTGCATCGCTATTTAACCCTAGAACTAACGGTATTTTTTAGTAGCACTGTTACCTTTAAATAGTTAACATTAGACAGTTTCTTATGCAATTTATTTTTTATTTAAGTTTGTTATGGGGGAATATATTGCTAACAATGTCATAAAATATCAAACATATTAAAGCAAATTTTAAAAAAGTAGAGAAACCGAAAGTTTCTACAGGGGTTTATTTGGATCCCATGGTAGTTTTATGGTTAAAATACAAAAAAAAAAGTGCATGTCTTATGCAGGACGATACGATCAGGTTCATTTTCTAGACAATGTTATATTCAGTAGTTTGCCACCGCAAACATCAACGCTGAAGTCTAAATCTGACTCGTGTAGGCAACGATCCCGCCAACTCGCTATCAGAATGCCGAATAATAGCACAATTAATTCTGGCCTATATTCGCAATCCTGCATATCCCGTTCTACATCACCAGCAGAAAATTTGGAAGGAGACCAATGTGCTTATGTTGATTTTTAACATTAGTATGAGCGACTGTCGTTCAACAAGCAATGCCAAACCATTAAACGTAAACGAGCCTAGTTAACACAAACTGTTAAAAAATGCTAGGGTTGATGCGATGTCCTGTAAATGATATGCAAATAACTTTTTGTATATACTGCTAATGGTATCTGAGTGGAAATAACTTTATTTGCACACACTGGTAACTCTCCATGTTGACAGACGATGATTTGTTACATTGTGCTTAAAAAAAAGTATAGTCACTACAACCCATGGCGGTTGCCGGGAATGGAGTTATATCTCTCCATAGAATAAAACCTGGTGTGAATTGTACAGACCATGTTTTGCCCCTGCAGCATGATCCCTCTCTTGATCTGTCTAATTTACTGCAGAGGAAAGGTAATATCAATACATCTGCAACAGAGCCAAAGCAGCACAGAGGATACCCCGACTGTCTGCAGATAGAGCCAAGGTAGCATAGAGGATACCCCGACTGTCTGTAGACAGAGCCAAGGTAGCACAGAGGATACCCCGACTGTCTGTAGATAGAGCCAAGGTAGCATAGAGGATACCCCGACTGTCTGTAGACAGAGCCAAGGTAGCACAGAGGATACCCCGACTGTCTGCAGACAGAGCCAAGGTAGCACAGAGGATACCCCGACTGTCTGTAGATAGAGCCAAGGTAGCACAGAGGATACCCCGACTGTCTGTAGATAGAGCCAAGGTAGCACAGAGGATACCCCGACTGTCTGTAGATAGAGCCAAGGTAGCACAGAGGATACCCCGACTGCCTGTAGACAGAGCCAAGGTAGCACAGAGGATACCCCGACTGTCTGCAGACAGAGCCAAGGTAGCACAGAGGATACCCCGACTGTCTGTAGATAGAGCCAAGGTAGCACAGAGGATACCCCGACTGCCTGTAGACAGAGCCAAGGTAGCACAGAGGATACCCCGACTGTCTGCGAGCGGACAGAGCCAAGGTAGCACAGAGGATACCCCGACTGACTGCCTGTAGACAGAGCCAAGGTAGCACAGAGGATACCCCGACTGCCTGTAGACAGAGCCAAGGTAGCACAGAGGATACCCCGACTGCCTGTAGACAGAGCCAAGGTAGCACAGAGGATACCCCGACTGCCTGCAGACTGAGCCAAGGTAGCATAGAGGATACCCCGACTGTCTGTAGACAGAGCCAAGGTAGCACAGAGGATACCCCGACTGCCTGCGGAGAGAGCCAAGGTAGCACAGAGGATACCCAAACTGCCTATAGACAGAGCCTAGGTAGCACAGAGAATACCCCGACTGCCTGCAGACTGAGCCAAGGTAGCACAGAGGATACCCCGACTGCCTGCACACAGAGCCAAGGTAGCACAGAGGATACCCCGACTATCTGCAGACAGAGCCAAGGTAGCACAGAGGATACCCCAACTGTCTGTAGACAGAGCCAAGGTAGCACAGAGGATACCCCGACTGCCTGCGGAGAGAGCCAATGTAGCATAGAGGATACCACACTGACTGCCGACTGAGCCAATGTAGCACAGAGGATACCCCGACTGCCTACCGACTGAGCCAAGGTAGCACAGAGGATACCCCGACTGCCTGCAGACAAAGCCAATGTAGCACAGAGGATACCACGACTGCCTGCAGACAGATCCAAGGTAGCACAGAGGATACCACACTGACTGCCGACTGAGCCAATGTAGCACAGAGGGTATCCCGACTGCTTGCAGACTGAGCCAAGGTAGCACAGATGATACCCCGACTGCCTGCAGAGAGAGCCAAGGTATCACAGAGGATACCACGACTGCCTGCAGACAGATCCAAGGTAGCACAGAGGATACCCCGACTGCCTGCAGACAGAGCCAATGTAGCACAGAGGATACCCCCTCCCCCAACTGCCTGGAGACTGAGCCATGGTAGCACAGAGGATACCCCGACTCTCTGCAGACAGAGCCAAGGTAGCACAGAGGATATCCCGACTGTCTGCAGACAGAGCCAAGGTAGCATAGAGGATATCCCGACTGCCTGCAGACAGAGCCAAGGTAGCACAGATGATATCCCGACTGTCTGCAGACAGAGCCAAGGTAGCACAGAGGATATCCCGACTTCCTGCAGACAGAGCCAAGGTAGCATAGAGGATATCCCGACTTCCTGCAGACAGAGCCAAGGTAGCACAGAGGATACCCCGACTGTCTGCAGACAGAGCCAAGGTAGCACAGAGGATACCCCTACTGTCTGCCTGTAGACAGAGCCAAGGTAGCAGAGAGGATACCCCGACTGCCTGTAGATAGAGCCAATGTAGCACAGAGGATACCCCGACTGTCTGCAGACAGAGCCAAGGTAGCACAGAGGATACCCCGACTGTCTGCCTGTAGACAGAGCCAAGGTAGCAGAGAGGATACCCCGACTGCCTGTAGACAGAGCCAGTGTAGCACAGAGGATACCCCGACTGCCTGTAGACAGAGCCAAGGTAGCACAGAGGATACCCCGACTGCCTGCGAGCAAACAGAGCCAAGGTATCTCAGAGGATACCACGACTGTCTGTCTGCAGACAGAGCCAAGGTAGCACAGAGGATACCCCGACTGTCTGTCTGCAGACAGAGCCAAGGTAGCACAGAGGATGCCCCGACTGCGTGTAGGCAGAGCCAAGGTAGCACAGAGGATACCCCGACTGCCTGCAGATAGAGCCAAGGTTGCACAGAGGATACCCCGACTGCCTGCAGACAGAGCCAAGGTAGCACAGAGGATACCCCGACTGCCTGTAGACAGAGCCAAGGTTGCACAGAGGATACCCCGACTGACTGCCTGCAAACAGAGCCAAGGTAGCACAGAGGATAGCCCGACTGTCTGCAGACTGAGCCAATGTAGCACAGAGGATACCCCGACTGACTGCCTGCAGACAGAGCCAAGGTAGCACAGAGGATACCCCGACTGCCTGCAGACAGAGCCATTGTAGCATAGAGAATACCCCAACTGCCTGTAGACAGAGCCAAGGTAGCACAGAGGATATCCCGACTGCCTGCAGACAGAGCCAAAGTAGCACAGAGGATACGCCGACTGCCTGTAGACAGAGCCAAGTTAGCACAGAGGATACCCCGACTGCCTGCCGACTGAGCCAAGGTAGCACAGAGGATATCCCGACTTCCTGCAGACAGAGCCAAGGTAGCACAGAGGATATCCCGACTGCCTGCAGACAGAGCCAAGGTAGCACAGAGGATACCCCGACTGTCTGCAGACAGAGCCAAGGTAGCACAGAGGATACCCCTACTGTCTGCCTGTAGACAGAGCCAAGGTAGCAGAGAGGATACCCCGACTGTCTGTAGATAGAGCCAATGTAGCACAGAGGATACCCCGACTGCCTGTAGACAGATCCAAGGTAGCACAGAGGATACCCCGACTGCCTGTAGACAGAGCCAAGGTAGCACAGAGGATACCCCGACTGCCTGCGAGCAAACAGAGCCAATGTATCTCAGAGGATACCACGACTGTCTGTCTGCAGACAGAGCCAAGGTAGCACAGAGGATACCCCGACTGTCTGTCTGCAGACAGAGCCAAGGTAGCACAGAGGATGCCCCGACTGCCTGTAGACAGAGCCAAGGTTGCACAGAGGATACCCCGACTGACTGCCTGCAAACAGAGCCAAGGTAGCACAGAGGATACCCCGACTGTCTGCAGACTGAGTCAAGGTAGCACAGAGGATACCCCGACTGTCTGCAGACTGAGCCAAGGTAGCACAGAGGATACCCCGACTGACTGCCTGCAGACAGAGCCAAGGTAGCACAGAGGATACCCCGACTGCCTGCAGACAGAGCCATTGTAGCATAGAGAATACCCCGACTGCCTGTAGACAGAGCCAAGGTAGCACAGAGGATATCCCGACTGCCTGCAGACAGAGCCAAGGTAGCACAGAGGATACGCCGACTGCCTGTAGACAGAGCCAAGTTAGCACAGAGGATACCCCGACTGCCTGCCGACTGAGCGAAGGTGGCACAGAGGATATCCCGACTGTCTGCAGACAGAGCCAAGGTAGCACAGAGGATACCACGACTGACAAGCTGCAGACAGACACATGGTAGCACAGTGGATACCACAACTGACAGCCTGCCGACAGACAAATAGTAGCTTAATTGATACCACAACTGACTGCCTGCCGGCAGACACATGGTAGCACAGTGGATACCACAACTGACAGCCTGCCGACAGACAAATAGTAGCTTAATTGATACCACAACTGACTGCCTGCCGACAGACACATGGTAGCACAGTGGATACCACAACTGACTGCCTGCCGACAGAACCATGGTAGCGCAGAGGATACCACAATTGATCGCAGACTTGCAGGAGATGGAATCGGAGCCTCATTGAGGCAGCGATTATTTTTTATTTTTTTGATTGACATGTGTTCCCAGGCCGACCCGGCCTAGGAAGTCTACAAGGAAATGTTCGGGAAGTAAAAATGGCTAGAGTAATAATGACCACATCACCCATCGATAGCCAGTGGGCTAGTACCTTATAGTGATACAAGGTGAAGATAAGGGTTGCTTTTCTACATATGATGGTGAGCCCGAGCATTGCCCATTGCCACAGACACATTTTCATGTTTTAGTGTTTGCTGTAAACAATTGGGTATTTGATTAAATATACATTGAAAGGGCAACGCTCGGACTTACTAAACAAGCTGAACAGCGCATAAATGCCTTTGAATATAAATGTTATAGACGGGTTCTAAGAATATCTTGGATACAGAAAAGAACAAATGAATCCATAAGTATAAGATCTTAACATTGAAGAAGGTTGGCTACTAAAGACGATAAAAGAAACACAATTTAAATATTTTGGTGACTTGAGATGTCATGAAAGTCTGGTGAGAACAATAAATGAGGGCTATATGCCCGGGAAAAGAGGAAGAGGAAGGCCAAAGAGAAGACGGATGCAGGATGTGGCAGATGATCTCCAGATTGGTGTATCGGACGCGGAACATCTTGCTTATAAAAGAGAAGTTTTCCGGACGGTGGTTATTGGAGCGAGGTTCTGCAAGGGACGTGCTACTGAATTAATTAATTAATTAATTAATTAATTAATGGCTACATAGAATTTTCTGGAAATTGTACAAGGAGGAAAGGTAACGAGGAAAGAAACAGGCCACCTCACCTCATTATGCCGCGGCCTAGAATATGTGCAGGCCTAAAACTACACACTCAGATGACAGTGTCTGCCACGGATTTCTTGTACCTTGGTATACAGATATACTTCGACGATATTATTTTACAAGAAGCGGAAGTCAAGGAGAAACCAATACATTGATAACAAAATGCTAAGTTTGTGGGCAGTCAGAATGCTATATGGGACATTTTAGTGTGCTTGCAATGGTTCATTTTAATTGCTATCAGACACTTTTAAAAGTGAGTCAGACTCTTCCCATAGTTAAGCTACTCGCATTTCCTCTACAGGTGGTAGCAGTCAACCCCAGCATTCTCTGGCTGTTTGTGATTCTTGGCAAATTTACGTTCAGTAGTTTGCTATTGCTTTATGAACGACCGGTACGTATACCATTGTAGGGACACCAACGAAAGGCGGGTCTGCTGCCAAATCGCCCGCAGCTGTGTTTCGAACTCAGTGTACGGGATTATAAATCGTATTCGTAACTCCTTCGCCACAGAGCCAGCATGTTCCTATAATAAAAAGTTATTTGCATATCCTTTACAGGACGTCGCAGTCAACACTGGCATTTTTTGCTGTTGTGATCTCTTGACAAGTTTATGTTTTAGTAGTTTGCCATTGATTTCTGAACGACCGGCACAAATACCATTTAGTAAAAAACCAACGCTAGGCGGTCGGCTGAAAATTCGCCTGCAGCTGTGTTTCGAACTCGGGTATACGGGATCACGAACTACGTCTGTTACCTCTTCGCCACGGAACGGGCATGTTCCCATAGATTACGCAAGAAAAACTGCATGCAGTGCAAAGATTCCTTACTACATGTGGGGATTTCATTGCTTGTATATTGCGAGCACATTTCTATCAATCCTTTCTTCTTAGTGGGTATTCTAATGTTGAAAGTTTGCCAGTTTGGCAACCTCTTCGACCTACTCTTTTATATCTCTAACTGCCGAGAAGGAACTAATGTTCACATGGGTCTCCCAATTTTGTCGCCTTTATCCGAGGAGTCTACCCGAGAATCAGGGGCAGGAAGTATACCACCCGCTGGTTCCTGTTTTGTAAAGATCACCAACATGATGCATACCCGGTCTACTTGAGCCAGAAGCGAGAGTTGCGCTGCTAATTACCGGTACTCATCTTCCTGTCTGCAACCGACATCGCTGGGACAAGGGGCAAGGCTAGGACATTGGGCAAGGTTCAGACATTGGAAAATGCTCGGACATTGGGCAAGGTTCAGACATTAGAAAATGCTCGGACATTGGGCAAGGTTCAGACATTGGAAAACGCTCGGACATTGGGCAAGGTTCAGACATTAGAAAATGCTCGGACATTGGGCAAGGTTCAGACATTGGAAAATGCTCGGACATTGGGCAAGGTTTCGACATTGGACAACGCTCGGACATTGGGCAAGGTTCAGACATTGGACAACGCTCGGACATTGGGCAAGGTTCAGACATCAGAAAATGCTCGGACATTGGGCAAGGTTCAGACATTGGAAAACGCTCGGACATTGGGCAAGGTTCAGACATTGGAAAATGCTCAGACACTTGGCAAGGCTAGGACATTGGACAACGCTCGGACATTGGGCAAGGCTCGGACACTGGGCGAGGCTCGTACATTGAGCATGGTTGGGACAATGGGTAAGGCTAGGACCTTGGCTATGGCTCGGAAATTGGGCACGGCTGGGACATTAGGCAAGGCTAGGACATTGGGCAAGACTCGAACATTGGGCAAGACTTGGACATTGGGCAATTCTTGGACAATGCGCAAGGCTTGGACAATGCGCAAGGCAAGGATATAGGGCAAGGCCCGAATATTGCGCAAGGCTCGTACATTGGGCAAGGCTAGGACACTGGCAAGGCTCGTACATTATGCAACGCTCGGACATTGGGCAGAGCTAGAACACTGGACAATGCTCGAACATTGGGCAAGGCACGGATATTGGGCAACGCTCGGACATTGGGCAATGCTCGGACATTAGACAAGGCTAGGACACTGGGCAAAGCTATGATACTGAGCAATGCTGGGATATTGTGCAACATCCCCATATTGCTCAATACATGGACATTGGTCAAAAAATGGGATATTGGACAACATAAAACATCCAGTTTGTTTACTTCTGGTCCTTAATTTGAATCCTTAAATTACAAATACTTCAGAAGTCGGAGTGGGTTCGCCTGCTGGAAAGGGACACTGGTATTAGGGAAAGCTAATCCACACGCAAAAATCAGTCCAGTGCATTAGAAGTAGTTGCACATGTATGGACTACGCTTGAGTTGAAAGTAAGCGAACGCAACCAAATAAGAAAGAACCCACGTTCGCCTGCAGTTTCCAAAGAGTTAAACATATTCTGCGCATGTCTGCCAGCCACCGCGCGACATGAACGTGAACCGAACGTGAACCAGTCGCACGCGCCTCGACAACGACAATCAATAGCCAGCCGACTCCGACACGATCAGCAACATTTCACCCCAGGCTCCAGCAATCAGTCTCTTGCACGGTGTGTGAGTTAGCAACATTGCTCGCTCACACTCCCTGTGTCATGTGCTAATGATGCATTTGCAGACAGACGCCTACACGGCTGATGTAGTGTGTTTCATGACGTTTTCCTGCCAACAATCGTAATTTCCAAGCACTAAGTTCCACATATCGTCACATTATTACAAATTTGTCGCCTGGGAAGGGACAAATGTCGACATTTTCTCAGGCCGCGACTGAATCTAGCTGACAAAACAGAAGCCGCCAAAGTGTGTTCAGATATGGTTGTACCGTGTCGGAAATTCTGGACTGCGGTGATTATGTGAATATAGGTTAGCTAGGGACTGTTTCTATTGCGCCGAGACACGACAATCGTGAACTCACGAGATGGACGGAGGATGCACTTGGTGATCCAGCCAATTCACTGGTCGGTTGATAATTTGTTGTAGTCTGCTGTGACTTGTATACATGTCTATATGGTGGTTTTGTATGCGTGTCTGTCTGTCTGTCGGTCTGTCGGTCTACGTTGGGTGAGTAAATGTGAGCTTGCGTATGTATGTACATGTGTGGATGGGTGGATATGTGTTTGTATGTATGTGTATGCATGTGATAGCTATGTGTCTGTGTATGTGCGAGAGTGTGTGCATGTGTATGTATGTATGTATTAACATATTACTTTAGTATCCACTCACGATCGCACGCATGCATGCATTGTATGTAAGTGAATATGTATGTGTGTTCATTAGTTTGTTTGGATTGGCGGGTGGATGGGTGTTTGTGTGTACTTTAGTAAGTGTATATCTACATTGTGCATGACAACGTGTGTGTGTTCTTACGTATCTATGTAGCAACAGTTTGCATACATCTGCCCTCGTACGCTTTTATGTTTATGTACGTTACATTACATTTCATTGCAATGGGCATTGAAAACGGATTATACAGAAAAGCTGACAACTGTAAATGAATGATAACAGCAATTTCTCTGACAGCTTCTCTCAAATCCAATTTCTCCCAAATTGTCCAGTCGAAACGTGTGTCCCTTGATGGAATTGGTCTATTTCAGGTACCTCCGGTCTGCCTGCAAAGTTCTGAGAAAATGTTGGGTTTGTTAAACTTAAGAACAGACGCTCGGAAATCACTTTATTATGATCATCATCATCACGTGCTCTGCCAACTGCTCTATGCGTTCATGTCGCGCCACAGATCTCGTCCGTCGGTGTTTTGTATCAACTCTGCTGGTGATGTTCCGAACTGATATCGTTTCAGTCTATTCATATTTATTTATGTCAGTCTGCTTCTGGCCTCTTCTGCCATCCTCTTCTTTCCAGTCTTTACGATGTTTCTCATTGATATTTCCAGTCGTTCCGATGTTTCCCATTGATCTTTACATTTTTTACGATGTTTCCTATAGATCTTTCCAGTCGTTAAGATGTTTCTTAATGATCATCATGCTCGTTATGATGTTTTTCATTGATCTTTCCTGTCGTTGCAATGTTTCCCATTGATTCTTCCCGTCGTTACGTGTTTCTCATTGACCTTTCCAATTGTTAGGATGTTTCCCTTTGATCTTTCTAGTTGCTACGGTGCTTCCCATTGATCTTTCCTAGTTGTTGCTATGTTTCACATTGATTCTTCCCGTCATTACGTATTTCTCATTGATCTTTCCAATTGTTACGATGTTTTCCTTTGATCTTACCAATTGTTACGGTGTTTCTCATTTATCTTTCAAATAATTGTAATATTTCCCATTGATCCTTCAAGTCGTTACTTGTTTCCCATTCACCTTTCCCCTTGTTACGATGTTTCCCATTGATCTTTCCCGTTGTTACAATGTTTCCTATTGATCATTCCAGTTGTTACTATGTTTCCATTCGATCCACTAGGATTTTAAACCCTGTATATCCTTTTGGTTGGTTATTTGATTGATTGATTGATTGATTGATTGATTGATTAATTGATTGATTGATTTAGGAACCGACATCACAGCATTCGGGGCATTCCCATAAGCGCTCCTTCCCCATCCTCAGCAGCCAGCGAAGAGTTCCAACACTAATAGTACCAGTAGCAATCTGATTATATGTCCGTCTCGCCTTTCCTCTGAGCGTTGATCGTCGGCCAGATCCCCTCGTCACCCATCGCTGTCGCATTCTTGCCAGACCATGATGATCCATTTGCTCCTCCGAGGTGTACACATGCTCCCACAAGGTCGCAACCACATCTGCTTTGTCATGCATCAATACTCCACCAAGTTTTGCCGAGCCAGCCAATCTGTCCGCCTGTTCATTCCCCAGCACACCAGCATGCCCCGGAGAAAAGATCCAGACGATGCTTGTCACCCGTGACTTCCGAAGTGAAGCAAGCCACTCTGCACGAAGCTTGCCTGTCTTCACCCTACTCAGCATGCTTTCTGAGTCAGTTACAATCACGATGTGTGTGTATATCGTTATTTGTTATTTGTGTGTGGTTATTTGATTGATTGATTGATTGATTGATTGATTGATTGATTGATTGATTGATTGATTGATTGATTCGTTATTTAGTTTGTATATTGGTTGAATTGTTGGCTGGTTTTGTTGGTTTGTTCACTGTTAGGTAGATTTGTTGGTTGGTTGAATGGTTAGTTTGTAGATTGATTCGATGGTTAATTGATTTATTGATAAGTTTTTTTGATTGGTTGATTGATTGTTTATTTGCTTGCTTGAATGGTTGGTTGGTTATTGTATGGTTCATTCCTTCGTTGATTGCTTGACTTGTTGGATTATTGATTGGTTAGCTGGATGGTAGGTTATTTGATTGGACGATTGGTTGGTTGATTTGTTAGCTGGCACAGTGGATGGATAGAAGGATGGGTGGATGAAAGCATGCATGTATAGATGCATAGATGGATATAAGGATGGATGCATGGATTGATGGATAAATGACAGGCTGATGTATTGCTTGCTTTCCGGTTATATTTGTTGTTTGTTGGTTGTGAATCGCGTGGAAGCCTGTGAAGTCTAACTTTGAAGTCAGTAGCATTGACGCCCAGGTCACCCCAGCACTTAAATGCGTGTGCATATCAGAGTGAAGCCTTGTAGACACAGACTTTTCTCCCTACTCGGGCCCGAAGTACCACGTCCACAGGGACCAGTGTTGCGGAGTTCTGCTTCCCCTCTAGAAGCTCAGAAACCATCAGCACCTGCAAAGACACGCACAAGAAAGCCACACCCCCCCCCCCCTCCCCAGGAATGCTAACCTGGTGAAAAAACGCACGCTAAAGTCGGATGTGTTGGCCTAAGGGTCTCGACCCAAGGGTGCCTAACTTACACACCGTAATTACATCTGGAGGGAAAAAAAAACACTCCAGATGAACGCAGCAGAAGAAGAAGGATGTGACCGGGTGGTGATTCAGTACAGACAGACCAGATGTAATTTAAATCATTATCATCATCACTTTCCACTTTTAACGTCAAACGCCTTGGGGAGGGATATCTGACCTTCCAGAGACCGACGGCCGTATGACTGTACAATGTCTTGGATGTCGTCAATCTATTTTCTTCTCGGGCGTCTTCTTGCTCTCGTATCCGATCTTCTTTGATGCAGCGACATTGCTGGTGACTGATGTTATTAAGTCCAGATCGGTCATGTTTCCCTCGAAGGGTTTAGGTATTTTATTGTCAGCAGGCTCCAAGACGGTGTCTTTTGGGGATGTCCGAGAACAGGAGATCTTGTAGGATGTTCCCAAACAGCTGTTATCTAGTAATTTGATTTCCTTTTGCACTCTTTGAAGATTACATAAAAGTGCTGGGATTGTCTCAGAATACATCTCACCCATATGTCTATCTATTAACTACCCACCCCCATATATTATATTTTCATACCGATGATAATGTTTGTTTCACATACGTCGATAAACATTCTGGGAGTTCCAGTGTTCAATCGTAAGCCAGATGTGTCGAGTGTACTGCATTGAGTTTATGTTTGTGTTAAACACTCTTGATGTAATCGATGCCTGCAATACTTGAACGAACAAACGAACGAACGAAGAAATTTTATTTTAAAAGGGTAAAATATTTGGGCACGCAGGCCCGTCTTACATTCGGCCCTTTCAATCACTCATCTTTCATTCATCAAATGTGCATGTTACATTAACATAGGGGGAAAAAACATTGTCAAATGGATTTTGTAAGCATAAACAGTGCATATTGCAATGTTGTGAGACACATCCCCCATCCACCCTCATATCCCGCAGCCACCAACACATCCCCCACCCACCAAACCTCCCCCACCCACCCACACATACCTCCACGCACTCACACAGAACCAGGCAAACATACATGCCGCCACCCACCCACTGATCCCCAACCCACACACATTTCCCCACCCACACACATTTCCCCACCCACACACATTTCCCCACCCACACACACACATCCTCACACACTAAGAAGAAGAAGAAGGAGGAGGAGGAGGAGGAGAAGGAGAAGAAGAAGAAGAAACCACACACACATACCCCCGCCAACCCACACATCCCGCACCTATCCACACACATATCCTGCACTCTCACAATGTTCCCCACCCAGCCACACACACATCAGCCAACCTACATCCACTCACCTACCCAAAATTCGCCACCTCTCAACTACACATCTACACCCATAAACACCTGCCCACACATATCCCCCACCCATAAACACCCAAAAACACACACCTCCCATAAACACACACCCCGCCACCCACATATACCCACCCACACACATCCGCCGCTCACACACATCTTCTCACAACTACACACCTCCCCCCCCCACCCATACACTCATCTCTCACACACATCCACCCACTCACGTACTCATCCATCAACCACTTACACCCACACATCACCCACGCGCCCATCAGCACATGCATCTCTCATCTACCGCACAATATCTTGTCCTTCTTGGACTGTAGGCACAAGGTAGTATCTGACTGGGGCTTTATTCCCACCAAATGTCCCAACCACGTTACTTAATGCGAATATTCTATTGCGATTGGCACATCATCCATGCTTAGCTCTGAGAGAATTGCACTACTGGACTGATTTATGTGGGGGGAAAACTGGAAAGATTTGCCGAAAGACAATTGAACAGGTTTATGAAAGACCGACTGAAAATAATTTATGGAGAAAAATAAACAATTGAAAATATTTATGGAATCGCAACTGCGAAGCTGTATGAAAATACGATTGCGGTAATTTATGGATGGACGACTCGAAAGATGTATGAAAAAACAACTGGAGTTATTTATGGATGGAACATTTTGGTAATTTATGAATGGACAAGTCGAAAGATGTATGGAAAGACAATTGGGGTAATTTATGGTTGGTCAATTGGAGTAATTTATGGATGGACAACTCGAAAGATGTATGGGAAGACAACTGGGGTAAATTATGGATGGACGACTTGAAAGGTGTATGGAAATCAACTGGAGCACTTTACGGATGAAAAATGGAGTACTTTATGGATGGACAATTTGAGTAATTTATTGATGGACAGTTGGGGTGATTTACGGATCAATCAATCAATCAATCATGTGCCATGCCGGAAAGCGTAGGCGGTCATGACTCGCTATTTCACACGATCACCAGTGTCATGGATCAGCTCAGTGTTCCTGTCTCGTCCATGCCATGTGGCTAAGCCATCCAGGTATTTTCCTCTCGGTCTTCCTCTTGGTCTGTTCCCTTCGATCTTGCCAGTTGTCACTAAGTTCTCTAATCCATTTCTTCTCATAACATGTCCAAAATATTTTGACTGTCTACGTCTAATTTATCTAATCAATTTATGATTTTCATTTGTCTCCTGTAGTACTTGGTCATTGGTTTTTCCTGTCTGTCCATGGTATTCTTTGCATTTTCCTCAGAAACCACATTTCTGCAGCCATCAGATGTTTTTCAGCTTGACTGCACATTGTCCAAAGTTTCACATCCATACAAAAGAACAGGCTAGGGGACTAGGTATCCCATTAACACTCTTTTTCTCGTTTCAATTGACATCTTTTTATTGGTCAGAATATTTTTCATCTTGCTAAAGGCTACTTTCGCAATGGCAATTCTTGTTCTAATCTCTTCAAGGCATCTCCCATCAGATGTTATGACTGTTCCGAGATAATTGAACCGATTCACTTGTTGAAGAATATTCCCATTTACTTGTATATTACATTGTGGTACTTCGTTCTTCCTAGTGACGACCATAACCTTTACGGATGGACAACTCAAAAGATGTATAGGAAGATAATTGGAGTAATGTATGGGTGGACAATGGGAATAATTTATGGATGGACAACTTGAAGGATGTATGGAAAGACAACTGGAGTAATTTATGGAGGGACAATTGGAGTAATTTATGGATGGACAACTCGTAAGATGCATGGAAAGAACGCTGGAATAATTTATTGATGAATAATTGGAGTGATTTATAGATGGACAATTAGAGTAATTTATGAATGGTCAATAGGAGTAATTTATGGATGGACAACTAGAAAGATGTATGGACAGACACCTGGAGTAATTTATGGATGGACAACTTGAAAGATGGATGGAATAAAGCAAGTGGAATAATTTATGGATGAATAATTTTAATTATTTATGGATGGACAATTGAAGTAATTTATGGATGGACAATGGAAGTGATTTATGGAATGACAATTGAAGAAATTTATGGTTGGACAATTGAAGTAATTTATGGATGGACAATGGAAGTAATTTATGGATGGACAATGAAAGTAATTTATGGATGGACAATTGAAGTAATTTATGGATGGACAATGAAAGTAATTTATGGATGGATAATTGAAGTAATTTATGGATGTACAATTGAAGTAATTTATGGATGGACAATGGAAGTCATTTATGGATGGACAACTGAAGTAATTTATGGACAGACAACTGGAGTAATTTATGGATGGACAACTAGAAAAATGGATGGAAAAAAAAACAAGTGGAATAATTTATGGATGAATAATTTTAGTTATTTATGGATAGATAATTGAAGTAATTTATGGATGGACAGTGGAAGTAATTTATGGATGGATATTGGAAGTAATTTATGAATGGACATTTGAAGTAATTTATGGATGGATAACTGGAGTAATGTATGGATGGACAATTGGAGCAGTGTATAGATAAGCAATTGGAGTAATTTATAGATGAACAATTTCAGTAATTTATGGATGGACAATTGGAGTAATTTATGGATGAACAATTGGAGTAATTTGTGGATGGACAATTATAATAGTTTATGGACAGACAATTGGAGTAAATTATAGATGGACAAGTGGAGTAATTTATGGATGAACGATAGGAGTAATTTATTGAAGGACAATTTGAGTAATTTATACATGGACAATAAGAGTAATTTGTGGATGGAGACTTTGCGTAATTTATGGAGCAATAATTTGATAAATTTGTGGGTGGACAAGGCAAAAAGATGTATGGAAAGACAGCTGGAATAATTTACGGATGAACAATTGATGTAATTTAGGGATTAACAATTGAAGCAATTTATGGATGAACAATTGGTGTAATTTACTGATGGACAATTGAAGTAATTTATGGATGGATACTTTGAGTAATTTATGGATCAATAATTTGAGACATTTATGGATAGACAACTCTAAAGATGTATGGAAACACAACTGGAGTAATTTATTGATGAACAGTTGGGGTAATTTATGGATGGATAACTGAAAAGATCGATGAAAAGACAACTGGAGTAGTGTATGGATAGATAATTTGAGTAATTTATGGACGGAGAAATGGAATAGTTTATATATGGACATCTGGAATAATGTTTACATGGACAACTGGAATAATTTATAGATGGACAACTGGAATAATTTATAGATGAGCATCGGGAATAATGTATGCGTGACAACTGAAATAATTTATGTATGGACAACTTGTATAATTTATATACGGACAACTGGAATGATTGTTGGATGGACAACTGGAAAGATTTATTGGAAAGAAATGTTTGGAAAGATTTATTGAAGGAAAATTTCAAATATTTATGGAAAGAAAGATAGAGGAAGATAGCTGTACAAGACTTCCTGTTTCTCCTCATCTTCCACTTCCCCATCTGTCTTCTTCTTCTTCTTCTTCTTCTTCTTCTTCTTCTTCTTCTTCTTCTTCTTCTTCTTCTTAATCCTCTTCTTCTTCTCCTCCTCATCCTCCTCCTCCCTCCTCCTCCTTCATCCACCTTCAGACGCCAGTATGAAATAACTAACTACATAGCAGTCACCTTGACCTAGTTGAAATCCCCATAGAGGTTGTCTTCAAATGGGGCAGATCTAGGCCGAAATGTTTTCTTTGTGCTTGCATTTGCTTAACACCTGCAAATAATAAATGTTTTATCTGTAATTGCACCGGTTACATTCACTATATATCTATCTTTAGTTTATTAAACATATGGTAATCCATCTTGTATCTTGTGGGGAGTAAGAAAATTTGGTCTCATCGATGAAGTCTGTAATCCCATGTGGTAACTACTCTTGTTTCTAATTCATTTAGGCTGTGAGACGATTGACAAGCTGACGGGAGTTTGGCAGTGAGTGCTACTAGTATCTGGCCACATAAACCGGTTCAGGTTGGCGCCAATGTGAACCGCCTGAATGTCATCATCGCCTCCGCCCGCATCTGGTTTGTCCACTTCTGCTGGTACATCATCGGATACAGCGGCGGAGACGGGTGGGAAGTGGTGGGTGGGGATGTCTTCCTGGGGCCGCCTGACACTGCTGTTTGTGATGCTGGTTGTGTGCCATGCTGGTAAGTGTTTGTATGTATATGTGTGGCAGACAGACAGACAGTCAGACAAACAGACAGACAGACAGACAGACAGACAGACAGACAGACAGACGGACGGACGGACGGGCGGGCGGGCGGACGGACGGACGGACAGACAGGCAGGCAGACAGACAAACAGACAGACAGACAGACAGACAGACAGACAATGAGAGATAGACAGAGGGAGAGAGAGGCAAACAGACAGACAATTAGTGACAGACAGACTTACAGAGATATTGAGAAGGAGAGGGAAACACACAGACAGAGACAGGGAGAAAGAGAAGGAAACAGACAGACATTGAGAGACACGCGGACAGTGAGAGACACACAGACACAGACCGGGAGAAAGAGACCGGCAAGTAGGCAGGCAGGTGGATGGACAGACAGACAGACAGACAGACAGACAGACAGACAGACAGGTGTGCAATGAGAGACAGATAGACAGAGGGAGAGAGAGGCAAACAGACAGACAGACATTAATACATACGCGGACAGTGAGAGACACACAGACACAGACCGGGACAGACAGACAGACAGACAGACAGACACACAGACACAGACCGGGACAGACAGACAGACAGACAGACAGACAGGACAGACAGACAGACAGACAGACAGACAGACAGACAGACAGACAAGCAGTGAGAAGCACACAGACACAGACTGGGAGAGAGAGGCAAAAAGAAAGACAGGCAGACAGTGAGAGAGACAGACAGACAAACACAGGAAGAGTGAGGCTCTTCCCGCTTTAATTAGTTCAACTGTTATCTCATCACTTCCTGACGATTTGCCATTTTTTTAGGTTCTTTACTGCCCTTACAATAGCATTTAATGAGGTTTCAGGTTCTGTCTCTGTTGTCGATGGTTCACGTATCTCATTCATATCCTCACAGTCATTCATATCATACATTCCAGTGCAGTATTCCTGCCATCTTTCTAAAAAAAATGTCTAGATTCTGTTAGGGTATTTCCAAACTTGTCACAGATAACATTTAATTGAGGTCGAACATTTAATGTTTCCGTCGCCCTGCTACTGAGTGAGTGCGTGGCGCGACACTGTGAGCTGTAGGTTTCATGTGAAATGCTTTTGAATCTGCCTG
>JACEFZ010009390.1:112500-150959 GCA_014155875.1 Cepaea nemoralis
TAGTAGTAGTAGTAGTAGTAGTAGTAGTAATATAGTAGTATAATAGTAATTAGTAGTAGTAGTAGTAGTTAGTAGTAGTAGTAGTAGTAGTAGTAGTAGTAGTAGTAGTAGTAGTAGTAGTAGTCGTAGTAGTAGTAGTAGTAGTAGTAGTAGTAGTAGTAGTAGTAGTAGTAGTAGTAGTAGTAGTAGTAGTAGTAGTAGTAGTAGTAGTAGTAGTAGTAGTAGTAAGTAGTAGTAGTAGTAGGTAGTAGTAGTAGTAGTAGTAGTAGTAGTAGTAGTAGTAGTAGTAGTAGTAGTAGTAGTAGTAAGTAGTAGTAGTAGTAGTAGTAGTAGTAGTAGTAGTAGTAGTAGTAGTAGTAGTAGTAGTAGTAGTAGTAGTAGTAGTAGTAGTAGTAGTAGTAGTAGTAGTAGTAGTAGTATAGTAGTAGTAGTAGTAGTAGTAGTAGTAGTAGTAGTAGTAGTAGTAGTAGTAAGTAGTAGTAGTAGTAGAGTAGTAGGTAGAGTGTTTAAATAGAGTAGTATAGAGTTTGGGGAGTAGTAGTAGTATAGTAGTAGTAGTAGTAGTGTAGTAGTAGTAGTAGTAGTAGTAGTAGTAGTAGTAGTAGTAGTGTAGTAGTAGTAGTATAGTAGTAGTATGTAAAATTAGCCTGGACTGACAGGCTGCACCACCGTACGGACTTTCATTCGCCGATGAATTTATATAGGTTTTCACCCCCTTCACTGATAAAACAAAAACAAAAACAGTTGGCGCATGTCAAAAGTGGGTCAGCCATCTTTAGACTGTACATATGACGTCACCGTATTCGTTTGAACCGCGATGTCACGCGCTTAACACTCTTGACACCCTTAACAACAACATTGACAGGTTACAAGACAATGGTATAGTTATTGTAATTTCTATCACACTTTTAAGGTGTTCACTTGCAGCCGCCTGGTCCTTCAGCACAGGACAGGAACCTGGATTGACAAAGTCAGTAGCATAGCTGGAGACGCTATGGTTCGCTCGTGCATATTTTCTCCACCACCACGCTAAACGAACTCAGGGAGGTAGTGAATGAATCACACAAAAATACGAAGTAGATTGTGAGATTTACTACAACAAGATTACAAGAAATAAAATGGACGTTGCGGCTAAAGCCTTCGTCAGCTCAGAACAAACAAACACAAACCGACACACAACTATATGAAAAACATTACATGAAAATACATAGTATTCTTGTTGTGGTTGATAACGTCTTAAACGATCAACGCATTTAATGACTATCAGTGGATTGAATAAACCGGATGTGTGGTTAAGGCGGATCAATGGACTAAAGGTCAAAGGGTCAGAAGCGCAGGGATTTATTTGCCTATTCACCTGAAGGGAGAACACAAGCTAGGGGGAAGGGGAGGTGTTTATGTGAGCGAACGGTGAAATAGGGATTAGCAGTGGACTATATCCAGTTCCTGTGGCGAAGGGGAGGCCGGGCTAGTAAATAACAAAGTGATTGGATGTTATTCTGCAGCTTTTACCAGATTGCTAGACATATATTACATCTATTGGCATAATGCCGTCTTGACAGACGATAGTTTTTTACATTGTGCTTCAAAAAGGCTTAATAACTACAACCCATGGCGGTAGCGAATGTCACTATTAAGGCCAATTCGCGCTGTAAATGTTCGTCCACAGTGGATGCATGTGAACACATGGTCATTTTCACCATCATGCACCATCTTACGGCTCACACGCTCGGTGTGTGACTTATCTACAATCATTTTCTCCTTTGTCTTTATTCCATTTCTGATATTTGCCCTCCATGCAACACGTTCAGCGGACTTTTGTTTTGGCAGTAAGCTTCCTGTTCTCCCAGACTCTTTTTCTTAACCTGTTCATTTTTGTTGCTGCCTTACCAATCCTGATGTTGATTTCATGATCTGGGGATAATTTGCTATTTACCACTGATCCTAGATATGTAAAATAGGTCTATTATCGCTAGTTCGGCGTCGTCAATAAAGATTGATGGTACCCCATGTGCACCTTGTGACATAATCTGTGTCTTCTTGTTGTTAATTGTTAAACCAAATTCAGAACAAGCATTGGAGAATGCAGATAGTAGACATTTTAAATCTTCCTCAGAGTGAGTCGTAATTGCAGCAGCATCTGCAAAAAGCAACTCTCTGATCAGTATCCACCTAATTTTGATCTTGGCATTCAATCTCTGGGCATTGTAGAGGCCGCCATCTAGCGTGAGTGAATGTATATACCGGCATCCTGATCACATCCTGAAAAGTATATTCCAAAGAGGGTAGGAGCTAGTACACAACCTTGATGACTCCACTCTTGATTTCAAACTCATCTGAAGTTGCACCATCAAACCAAATGCAAGCACGGAGCAAGATATCCGGGCTGCCCATACCTCCAAAGACACACAGAACTCTCCATAACAAGAAACACTCCTTTCAAAGAAGCATGGCGGAGGTGCGCGACAGTCTCAGACATTCCACAAAAGGACAAAAGTAGCTTCAAGGCCAGATAACTGATCTGAAGAAATACATCAACAAACTTCTACTGACCCAGAGGCTAACCAATGAAAACCAAGAAAAGGACACGGGCAGTAACGCAAGACTGCTGGAAGAAATGAAAGAAATTCCAGACAAGAGAGTCTAGTTATACAGTCCTCAGATTTTCTCAGTGTCTCCTGTCCCGCGTCAGAGTCCTTTCTTCACCTCTTGATTCACAGGCATTTGTTTAGTTCCCTCCATGAGCTCCACATTGATGATTCTGTCAAACCGTTGTATCCCCATTATTCTGCTCAGGCATTAATTAGTGAATTTGTGTAAGTTTATTAGTAATCATGTAATAACAGATGATGGCTGAAGTGAAATAGAAATCAAAAAGAGAATAGGAATGGTCAAAAATTCTTTCAACAGCATGAAATCAGTATTAACATCTAGAGACATTAACAACGCATTAAAATTGAGAATTATCAAATTTTACGTATATGCAACACTATTCTTTGGCGAGGAAGCCTGGATATAAACAAGCTGTAGATTAAACAAGAAACTAGAAAGTCGAATATACACCCTGGAGATGTGGATATACAGAAGAATATGTCGTAATCCATGGAAACAGAAACAACCAAATAAATAGGTTCTAGAAAAACTGGGAATGAAAAGAGAGTTGATGAAAGAAATAAAACAAAGGCAAGTGAAATTTTTCCGCCACGTTAAAAGGCATAACACGCTTATAAAAACCATACTGGAGGGCAAGGTTGAGGGCAAGCGAGCAAGAGGTAGACATCGATACAAGTGCAAAGATAACATCAAGATATGGACGAACATCATTCTGACAGAATGTACAATCAAGACGAGAGACAGACAGTGTTGGAGATCCATTGCAGCCAACCTTCATTGTGGAGATGGCATTTGATTGACTAATTGAGTAATCACTTTGGTACCGATGTAACATTGGATTTAAAATTCTAAGTGTAGTCCTAGGTTTACCTCCCTCTGTTTTCCACAAATCTCCTAGTGCTGTGAAAGCTTCTCTTGCCTTTGGTATTATTGTTTTAATATATATATATATATATATATATATATATATATATATATATATATATATATATATATATATATATATATATATATCTGCTCCCTCATTTTCCTTCACATGGCTCCCCAAATTCCGCCTCTTGAAGTAAGATTTCAGCATGAAAAATCGGGTTGTTATTTGTGGGTTTCATCTCATTATATGTCCTTTTCCTATGCATTTTTAGACCTAATTCGGATATGCCTCAACAATCCGAATATCAATACATCGGACTGAAGAGTTACGACTCACCTTATTCCAGAATATTCACAACAAACCAAATAAGCTCTAATTGGCATAATTCGACTCTGCCTCCCTGTGCCAGGGAGCTCTATCTCTCTCTAGTGCAAGCCAAATTTGACTAACCAGAGCCGGCTGTCTGGCAATCAATATCCCTGGCATTTCTTCCTTCATTAACTTAACAACCATGCCTTGCTTGCCCATTGCTATTTTTGTTTTCTTGTTATTCCGCTAGGAGGGGGATAAAACGACGGAGATTTCAAAAACAGGTGTTGCTGTTTAATAAATTGCGTTGTTATTAATTTACGATAAGCTGTTATTGTTGTTTCAAACCTGTGATTTTAAATTGATTTTGTTTAAACGCCTCTGTAGTTGTTTGATCAGTGTCTTAATTATTTGTAGCTGCTTTAAATATAGGGCGAACCTTGGTCCTACATAATTAATTCGATGATTCTAAAACTGTTTGAGCGAAAACTCACGTTATATGTGCGGCCATCCCACAGAACTGTGTGACTTACTTATTGACTCGCCCTCGTAACGTTTTCTACCTATCTATGCACCTCTTTACGGTCAAACATTTGTCAGCATAAACACTGACAACCCACCTTGGCGTGAGACATTTCGCGAATGACGCTGAAGTTGAATTTGAAGTGAAAGCGTGGTTTAGAAAACAGAGCACGCAGTTCTATGTAGCCGGTTTGGGAGGACTGATAAAACTGATAGGATAATTGCATCAATGTTGGTGGAAATTATGTTGAGAAATAAAGGGACAATGTATGTATAAACATAAACTGGTTTCAAGTTGTTATCGTGTGTAGTTATTTTTCTACAGCATGGAATAAACTGTCACACAACCTGATCTTTCCAATACTTCAGTATTTGTGATTTTGTCTTGCCACTTAATACCAAGAATTCTTCGCAGACACCGCATATGAAAGCTGTTTAAATGTTTCTCTTGGTGTGAGTAAGTTGTCCAGGTTTCACTGTCATAAAGAAGAGTACTAAGGACACAGGCTTGATAGACAAGGACTTTTGTTTTGGCAGTAAACTTCCTGTTCTCCCAGACTCTTTTTGTTAACCTGTTCATTGTTTTTGTTGCCTTACCAATCCTGATGTTGATTTCCTGCTCTGGGGATAATTTACTATTTACCATCTGATTCTAGATATGTAAAATGGATCTACCATCTCCAGTTCGGCGTCGTCAATAAAGATTGATGGTACCCGATGTGCACCTTGTGGCATAATCTGTGTCTTCTTTTTGTTAATTGTTAAACCAAATTCAGAACAAGCATTGGAGAATGCAGATAGTAGATGTTGTAATTCTTCCTCAGAGTGGGTGGCAATCGCAGCATCATCCGCAAAATGCAACTCTCTGATCAGTACCCTCCTAATTTTGGTCTTGGCCTTCAATCTCTGAGCATTGTAGAGTCCGCCATCTGAGCGTGAGTGAATGAATATATAGGCATCCTGATCACGAAAGGCATATTTCAGTAGAAGTGAAAAGTATATTCCAAAGAGGGTGGGGTACACAACTTTGCTTAACTCCACTCTTGATTTCAAACTCTTCTGAAGTTGAGCCATCAAACTTGATTATACCCTTCATGCCTGTATGAAACGATTCCACAATGGACAGAAGAGTTGGTGGGCAGCCAATCTTCTTTAGTACCTTTAACAGACCCTCACGACTGACCAAATCAAATGCCTTTGTGAGGTCGATGAAGGCAATAAACAGTGGCTGATTCAGTTCACGGCATTTTTCTTGCATTTGTCGCAATGAGAATATCATATCAATGGTAGACCGGTTCTGTCGGAGGCCACACTGTGATTCGGAGTAGACTTAACCTCCCAGGACTTGAAGTCTGCTCAGAACAATTCTGGCAAATATTTTCCCAAGAATACACACCTTGTTCTTGTACAGTGTTATGATGTTTGAATCTTTGAAATCCTGTGGGACTTGTCCTTCTCGCCAGCATTGCTCTATTAGATGGTGGATCTGTAGAGTGAGTCTGTCTTGCCCACTCCTGATAATCTCTATTGGAATCCCATCCTTACCTGGAGCCTTGCCAGATGCAAGTTCATTTAATGGCACACTTAACTTCTGTTTTGATGGAAAGTGTGCCCAGGTGGTCAAGAGTTGGCAGGGCCTCTATAGCGTTGAGGGCATCATCCGCTAGTTTGGTCTCACTTGAGTAAAGCTCTAAATAGTGCTCTACCCATCTATCCCTCTGCTGTTTCTTATCAGTGATGATTTCTCCAGTCAAGGTTTTCAGTGGTGCACTTCTTTTGATCATTGGACCACAGGGTTTCTTTATCCCTTCATATATGCTTCTGATGTTTCCCTTATCACTTGCATTCTGAATGGACTCGCATAACTTGACCCAATAATCATTTGCACACTGCCTGGCAACCTTTTGCACATCTTCCCAGCTTGTTTCAGCTCACTGAGAGTGTTACGCATTGTTCTTTCCTTGTTTCTTACGAGAGCTATCTTCTTTTTATCAATCAAGGGCTCCAGTGTCTGGCTCTTTGCCGCAAACCAGTCCTGCCTCTTATGATCCACAGTGCCTGTAAACCCCTACCACTGTTTTATAAAGTTTCCTTAAGTTTACCACACTTTCCACTTGCTGTACAATTTTCTAATATATCAGTGAAAGCGTCTTCAAGTTGCTGTTGGAACTCAAAGCACTTATCAGGATCGTGGGTGTTAATAATATTAATTCTAGTGCTAGATTTGTGTTTAGCTGTGTATATTCTCTTTGGTCTCAGTCTAACCCTTGCAACAACCAAAGAATGATCCGCTTCACAGTCAGCACTGTGGTAACTTCAAGTTAAAGATGTTTGATTCAGACGTTGTCTCCGTGTGATGATGAAGTCTAGCTGATGCCAATGGCTGGATCTTGGATGTTTCCATGTGACCTTATGCATCTCTTTTGTTTTAAAAAAGGAGTTTGTAATACATAGGTCATTTCTGGTGCAATGCTCCAGCAGCCTTTGCCCATTTTCATTCATGCGACCGATGTTGTATTTTCCAAGGCACACTGGCCATGAACTCGAGTCCTTACCCACACGAGCATTGAAATCACCGAGCATATAAATGTAGTCGGATTTTAGAACTGCCTTGATCACAGAGTCTAACTCCTCATAGAACACATCCTTCACATCATCAGAGGAAGTGAGTGTCGGTGCATTGCAGTGACAATGGTGGCACAACCACAAGAGGTTGCCAAGCTCGGGGATAATAGTCTTTCATTACCTCCAGCTGGAATTTCGATCGTTCCCAGTAGCGAATTCTTTACTGCAAAGCCCACACCATGTTGCCTTTTTTCTGCCTGCCCTCTACCCTTCCAAAAAAAAGGGTTATTGTTATCCCTGAATGACCCTTCCTCAGCGAGGCGAGTCTCCTGTAGGCCAGCAATATCAATGTTAAGACGATTGAGTTCAGCATCAATCACAGCCGTTTTTCTCATATCGTCAATATTCGTCAGGTCAGTGGACAATCCTGGACACATGGTTCTTACGTTCCAGGTTGCAAGCTGTAGCTTCAGGTTTCTATTTTTAGTTTTAGTATTACCTATAGCATTGGTTTTATAGTCTGCGATTCAGATTGTGTCCTAGCCCCAAGCACCCATTGAAGCAGGCAGGCTGTGGGGAATCAGCACCCAATTGGCTGGGGGTTGCCAAGCTTGAGGCGCGCGGTAGCTGATCAGTAACACTGTAGATGTCTCCCACCATCAGACGCAACCCGTGGGGCCCCATGTCTACTCCAGTTGACAAGGACTTATAACCCGTAACTGCTACCTCTCGCTTTGGTTCCGAGACCGTTTATGACCAGGGATAGATTTATACTTCTCCATAGCACAAAGCCTGGGCTAAGATATAGAGACCATGTGTTGCCCATGCAGCATGATCCCTCTCTCGGCCTGCCTAGTTCACTCCAAAGGAATGGTAACACCAATACATCTGAAACCAGACAAGCTGCAGAAGCTGCCGGATCAGCAAAGCAATACTCTAACTGTCCGTCTGTCGAAGCTTCAATCCTAGACCAGCTGCCAACTAAGGCTTAGGGCCTGGTCTGCCCTGCTATGACATTTTTGTCTTTAGGTTGCATTTCCTCGCACCAGGATAAGGTGCGTAATATGTAATATATATATATATATATTACACACACACATACACACATACACACACACATACACACACACACACACACACACACACACACACACAATATGACCAAGATAGTTCAGTTTCCGAGACATGAACTGTTTTTATGAACCAGTTATCTTCGATATTCGCATCTTGTACAATGTCAGGTATTTTTCTTCTTTATTTTTGTGTCCACGGTGCCCTCAGATCCGTTTTGTAACATTTGGATTAATGAAGGAAGGAATAAGCAACGACAATAAACAATGAATGAACTAACTAACGAAAAGACAGACAGACAGACAGACAGACAGACAGACCGACAGACAGGCAGGCAGTCAGGCAGAAAGAAAGAAAGAAAGAAAGAAAGAAAGAAAGAAAGAAAGAAAGAAAGAAAAGAGGGAGGGAGGGAGGAAGGAAGGCAGGGAGACAAACAAACAAACAAACACACACACACAAACACACACACAAACACACACACACACACACACACACACACACACACACAAACCAACCAACCAACCAAACAAACAAACTCCTACGCCATCATTCTTGGTTCCAAATGCGCCCAATACTCAAAGACCCCTTGAAGCCATTTCTAAGACACTCCTAAGGGATACAACTGTGGATTAGTCCACTGGAAGTGTTTTCTTCCCCCGCGGAATGCCTAAGCTGCCATTCCACATCATTTCTTTGACATCCGTTCCATACTATGCTTCTAAGATACTTTTTTTTCTGCGCGCTTGAATGTTTGCTGGTTAGCGTATTTGCTTTTTGTTTTGTGAGTTTCTGCCGATATGATTTTCTCCATTTAAAAAAAAAAAGGTAGCTAATTGCTTGTTTGTCAAATTCATAACCCCCGCCCCCTTCCCCCACCCCACCCCCTCGTTTTCTACAAAAGATTGACTAATTGCTTAATTGTTACAACCTGAACTGTGTCTCCCCCCCCCCCCCCCCCAACCTTTCTTCAAAAAATGTATTACTATATGCTCGTTACACTAAGAAAAACAAGCAAATAACACTAGTCAAAACACATTTTCAAAAGTTATTTGTATCAGAATTTAAATACACCATTTCTTATTGATTTTGACATGCTGAAATACACTAAATGGCTCTGTTTTTTTTTTAATGATAAATCTACACTACAGTAATACAAATAATGTATGCTTGTTTAATTCTCTGGGGTGAACAGTTATTATTTTTACTTTAGCATTACAAAAATTGTGGTTACATAATCAATTTATGATATTTCAACATAAAATGATAGAAAAACAATAAAAAACATTATTTAAGGTTTGCATATAATGTTTTACAACATATGAACCGATTCCGTCATTATTGAGTTGCTTTTCGAGCTCTTTGCTTGCTTGTTGTAGTCAATCGATGAGATGTTTCTTGTCACGGTCCAGCAGCAATCAGCAAATATTGAAGGAGTCTAATTGCCTTGATACCTTGTCTCCATAGCAGCAATGTCCTGGTGAAATCGTTCACCGTGCTTTTCGCTGACAGCTCTACAGTTTGACGTAAAGAAATCCGGATGAGAATCCAAAAACATGAATTTTCAAAGACATGTTGCAGCCAACACTCTTATACTTCAGAAGGAAGTTTTCTACAATCTCATTGTAATTATCAGATCTTTTATTTCCAAGAAAATTGTCTATCACTGACTTAAATCCTAGCCATGCTGCTTCCCCCCTTCCCGTGCAACACGCAATGAAACTCGTCATCATGAAGAAATTTTCGAATTTACGGACCAAGAAATATTTCCTCTCTTATTTTAGCTTCACTCAGTCTTGGAAATTTTCTAACGAGGTATTTGAAAGCCTAATCTGTTTTCTCCATGTCCTTGGCAGAGTTTTTCATGAGACCCATCTTAACGTTCAAGGGTGATAACAAAATCTTGCTGGTGATAACAAGTGACGGGTTCTAAACGTTCTTCCTGCCAGGTTGTACATGACTGCCTAATTAGTCAATGTCTTCTGATGTAATAGTTAATTCGTGCACGGCTATCCCACTCACAGTGAAAGCAAAAGTACTTGGTGTATCCATCCTGTAGTCCAATCGAAAGAGCGACAACGTTTAAGTCACTGCAAAGTGACCAATGGTGATGATCACATTTTATACTCTTCAACAGCTCCTTAATGCTTTCATAAGTTTATTTCCTATGAGCTGCGTGACCAACTGGAATTGACGGTAACACGTTACCATTATTCAATAAAATAGCTTTAAGACTCAGTCTCATCTTGGATGAATTAATAAACATACTCCACTTTTCCGGTTTGTAACTGATTTTTAGGGATGCCATTGACCTAATGTTGGGGCACACAAAAAGGTAATCATATTTGAAAAAGAATGTAATAAGCGGCTTCTGGCGGTTCCTATACACAGAAATTATAACATCTTCTGCCAAGATATTCCACTGTTGCAATCTGGAACTCAAAAGCTCCGGCTTGTTCTTCGGTAAATTCAGATCTCTAACAAGATCATTTAGTTCACTTTGGGTTATTAAGTGTGATGTGGTGGATGTAGTTTGCTCAAAATCTGGGTCGCTTGAGGTTGATGGTTCAGGGCCACTAATGTCCTCTTCTTTATCAGTGGAAGCAGCTGAAAATGATTCTGGCACTTTGGGAACTGGTAGGTCATCGTCATGTGTACCGGATATATTGCAAAGGAGATGATTGGATCTTTCAGAGTCCATTTTTGTTTCTTCTTTGATATGTCTTTCTCAATTGGAGGGACCATGCAAAAGTAACAGTTGTTGAGACGATCAATGGGCTCTCTCCAAATCATTTGGACTGCAAAAGACCTAGCCAGTCAACCATAGTTTAAGATGTAATGTACATATATTGCAGCATATATATGGCGCCAAGCTCTTATCTTGATCTCATGAATTGAAAACAATTAGGTATATTTAGCTCCTGCGAAAAGAAGAGACATAATAGACACAGACACAATGTACGTACCTTACAAAAAACTCCATCGTAGGTGAAACTTATCCAAAAAGCCATAAACAAAAACAATCAATAAATATATAATACTGAAGTATTAAAATAAAACAATAAGTATTACAGGACAACAAAGCACGGTCGACGTTTCGGTTATGCAAATCTTTATCAAGGACAGGAAAGTACAAACAGATAAAACGCTAAATAAAACACAAAATAAAAATAAAAATAAAGATACAACACAGCTTCTAGTTGGCAGGAAAGAAACATCAATGGTGGTTTTTTTCTTTTTGTTTTTTCCTGTTTTTCTTTTTCTTTTTTTTATTTTTCTTTTCTTTTCTTTTTTTTCCTTTTCTTTCTTTTTTTTTTTTTTCTTTTTTTTTTTCTTTTTCTCTTGATCACATATTGTGCAGAAAAAAAATACAAAGTGTACGCCTTCTTAATCACTTTACTTATATTTCGTTTTTGTGATAGAAATGTCACATATACTGTATAACAGAAATTATTAGTGCTGTTCACACGTCCTAGACATTTCTAGCTACGATACTTTTGAGAAAGACAAAAGCACTACTAACTGACGGCAAAATTTTATGAGAGGTAAGATATTTATACACAAAGGTGATGTAATCATAGGTATAATTGCATCATCAACTTCTAGGTACATTTGTATTGGTCATTAGAAGAAAGTATGCAATCGCCCACAACAGTTGCGTCATATACTTGTGTGCGTGCGTGCGTGCGCGCGCGCGCGTGCGTGCGTGTGTGTGTGTGTGTGTGAGAGAGAGAGAGAGAGAGAGAGAGAGAGAGAGAGAGAGAGAGAGAGAGAGAGAGAGAGTAAACTGACCGTAATTAAATAAACGACTAACATGATCTTGAAAACTAGACCCAATCAACATTGTTTAATGTCATTTTCGTTTTCAGCACACCAACATTAGTTAATATCAGATATGTTCATATTCGGTACATTTTGGTTGTTGGTTAGCGTAATTAAACCCAGCAGCACACACACATTCACAAGCAAACAAGTAAACAACCAAACTAAGCAAACAAGCAAAGTAAACAACTAAACCAAGCAAATAAACCAAGCAAAGAACCAAACTAAGCAAATATGAAAACACGCAGACCAAGCAAAATCAGCAGATAAGCAAATCAGGCAAGCAAAACAAGGAAACAAGTAGCAACAGTGGTTAACCGATTCGGTGACAAATAAACATTAGGTTTGGATCACAATCAAATGAACAAGTATTATAATGTAAATTTCCGTTCACTGAACATTGGAATTGGGGAAGATACCACGAAACAAAGCAATAACACGATTACCCTACCTGACATATCGTCATTCTCTCCAAATGGGAGGTCACATTTGGCAATGTATTATCCTTTATGACAGCAGAAAGGGTAACACTGAAACAGTTAGAGACATTCGGCCATCTAGAGTCCATTTTTTTTTTTTTTTGCGCTCGCTCGCTTTGAACGCAAGCGTAGTTCATACACACTACTTATAGTAGTGCTGGACTGAATTTTACTAATGGGTTAGCTTTCCCTATTCGCAGTGTCCCTTTCCATCAGGCGAACCCACTCCGGCTTAAGAGGTACTTGTAATTGACGACCCAAAGTCAAGGACGACAGGTCAACATTATAGTCCAGCTGTTCAGTGTAGGGGTTGAACCGCTTACCTCGGCATCAGTACAACGGATGTTTAAGAACATATGTTCTTACCCATTTGGCCATGCTGACCTGCTATAGAGTCAATGATAACAACAGACGAAACACAGACAACATACTGAACAACTTAGGCAAATACAACATTCCGTCAGACAAAGAAAACTGTCTAACTTAGAACATGAGAAAACGTGTTTTAGTATGTTAATACTACGCATGATGTTGAATGCATGTGCACCATGGACAGTAGGTAAGAACAAGTAAAGGTCCCCTGTTCACGCCACGCGGAATATTGGGTACATGATGGTAGTCGCATATTTTCAGACAGTCTGCATGCAATGGGCGATGCGGTTAGTATCATGCTCCTCGCCTTTATTCCCCATATCAGTTACATAACCTAATCCTACATCTGAACCCGTATGGCAGGGGTGTCAAACTCAATCGCTCAGCGGGCCAAAACTCAAATCACACGTAAGGTTGCGGTCGGACAGGATAAACATTCAATAAGCCGAAGATTAAACTTGTTTAAACATTAATATAAATTAAAACAGAAAAATGATGGAATTGGTGGTGATTTAAACCTTTGGCTCTGATAAAGTTGACGGTTTGTGTTACAATGCTCATTACATCTTCCATTTTGAGGAATTTACCACACAGCGATCTTTGCTGTCTGATGTAGTGATATGATATCAATTCACCAGTACAGTTCTCCTGCATCTTTAACCGCATCCTTCCAACTAGTCCACTTTTTCAGCCACACATCGCCGGTGCTCCATTTGTTGTCAGTCCAACGTGTTTGTCCCAAGGCAGGTTCATGTTGGTTAAACTTTGATATATGTGGTCAAAAATGTCTTTTCCTGTCGTTGTCCCGTGCATGGATTTCATGTCCAATATTTCTTCCGTAACATTCAAATTGGAGTCCGCTCCACAGATGAAGACGACGAGCTGTGCAGTGTCAGTCGTGTCATTACTTTCATCGACAGTAAGGGAGAATGCAACAAAGTCTTTGCCTTTTTCTATCAGCTGTGTTTTCACATCACTGGCCATCTCACAAATCCGACCAACAAACGTATTTCTGCTAAGGCTTACCTTTGCAAACATCTGCTTTTTGTCTGAACACAAGACGTCACACACTTCATCATGCAGCGCTTCAGAAACTCTGCTTCTGTAAATGGTTGGCCTGATTTTGCAATCTCCTCTGACACAATAAAACTTGCTTTGAATGCAGCATCAGTTTGTGATTTAACTTTGGTGAAAAATATATGCTGTGATGTTAGATGCCTCTTCAATTCTTCTACATTCTGTAGCTTCTGCTCTGCATGCAGGCTGTTTAACTTGTTTAGATGTTTAGTCTCGTAGTGCCGTCGCAGATTATATTCTTTGATCACAGCCACATTATCTCCACAAATTAGACACACGGGTTTACCGCCAATATCAGTAAACATATATTCAGCCTCCCAGCGACTTTGAAAGGCTATGTTTTCAGAACCATCTTTTATCTTGGCATTTTAGAGGCTAGCTTTGATTTTAAAAGATTGTGCTTCTACCGACAGACGCTTGAGTGACTTCAGGTTAGCCGTAGCGAGAAAAGGTGATGTAATATTCAGGCATTACACTATTTTCATTTTTTATCCGCCAATCCAAAACGAGCATCTGAACGTTGCTAGGTAACTATAACGACGAACACAAACTCACTACACAACTTTTATTTTTGCTTACTCTGATCGAAGCGAGAACGCTCTCGGGTAGCCTATCATTCGGAAGAATGCTAATTAGGGAATATGATTTGTACTTTATATCGTGACCATAAAAAAATATTTTTGCCTAAAATTCTCTCTTGGGAAGAATATATTTATACGTCGGTTGAGACCTCTCAGGCCTGATATGATTGAACGGCGGGCTGGATGTGGCCCGCGGGTCTTGAGTTTGACACATGTGCTCTATGGTGTTGATTTTAGCCTGGGTCGACCAGGTCAATGAACAAACTGTGTTGTCTCAAAAGGGATTCGACACGTGACCACCAGGTAGGCAAGGAAGCGTGCTAGCCATGGCATCAGCATAGCGCCCCTGAATAATGAATACTGAATATTTAAACAAGCAAAACGAAATTGGAGATCGTAGAGATATGGCTGCTCTATAGAATGGTTAGAATTCCACCGATGGCTAAGAAAGGTCAATATCCAAATACTGTAGGAGGCTAATTCACACAGACATTTGATTACATAAGAGGTTCCAGGAATCTTTTACAGGAGCTGAGGAAAGGGCAGCGTCCCAACCCATGCAATAAATTAGACAGTATGCTAACTGCAGTGACCGCAATAAGTGCACAAACCAAACTTACAACAATTATACTACCAAACTAGAAACATACTAAGTAACTTGTATTTTGTTCCAAAATCTTTACACTGCAAACACTCAACTGCGGTAAAAGGAAAGAATACAGACAACTACACTGTCCAAAACAAACACATACAGGGTGTATTTTTAATGACTGTGCGGTGTTTTAAAATATTGCCGGTCCAAGTTTTGTATTTACCTATTATGTTGCATGAATTTTACAGAGGGTGAATACAACACTTGGACCGGCAATATTTTCAAACACTGCGCACTCATTAAAAATACACCCTATACCAACCACTAGCCCGAATCAAAAACGGTAAAAACAAACATTTACAACAAGTAATACAATTCCTGACAATTCAAATCTAACAGCTATCACACTAAAATAAAAAAATAAACAACTGAACTGATTCAATGCTAAAGAATATTATATCGTCATATGTGACCTCCTATTTGGAAAGAAGGAGGATATATCGCCATACTAGAGTTATCGTGTTATTTGTTTTGATTCGTGGTATCTTCCGCAATTTCAGTCCTCAGTAAATGAAAATGTACATTACAATACTTGTTCATTTGGTTATGTACCATGTTTGGCCCAAATCTACTTGTTTGTTTGTTTGGCACTGAATCAGTTAAATAACCTAATCCCACATTTGAACCTCTTTGATGGAAATGTTAAATGCAAACTTCAAGTACTTCAAGCTAAAAAGTACCATCATCAGTACAGGAGTACTGTCCATTTTTAGGTCAATGGTGTGGGACGAGAGGGTCTTGAGAAGGTTGTGACAACTGATAAGATCGTGGGTGTTAGATACAGAGGTAGTCTTTGGTGTTCTGGATAATATTCATTCATACCAACGTATTTGTCCATCCAGCATCATTTATTTTAGTCTGCCTCTGTCTCTTTTCCCGTTGATATTTCCAGTTGTCACGACATTCTCCAATGCCTCTCTTCTCATAACATGAGCAAAGAAAACAGCTTTTTTTTTCTTATTATTGTATATAATGTTCTAGCTTCATTAGCGTCTTGCAAGCAGCCGTTGTTACTTTCTCTGGAAGTCCAAGATATTCGCTACATGCCTCTCAGGAACAATATCTCTGTTGTTTCTAAAAATTCTCCTTCGTGTCTTTATTTACATTCCGAGATTCACTGCCATACAGCAAAACACGTTCTATATAGTAATTCAGCACTCTCTTTCCTACATTTAGTTATGGTGATATCCATATGATATTATAATTTAAATGTATCCGCTTGTTTAGGCATTTCCATTCTATTATTATCTGACATTTTGGTCTCAAAATTTTCTTTGATCTAATTATTGTTTCTGTTTTCTTGATATTCAAGGAGAGATTGGCACAGGCAGGCGCGCGTGTGCATACACCCACCCACACACACACACATACGCGCGCGCGCACGCACGCAAGCACACACACACACGCACACACACAGATATATATATATATATATATATATATATATATATATATATATATATATTAGAGAGAGGGACACATAGGCAGACATATATTAGAGAGAGAGAGACACAGAGAGAGACAACTTACAATTTATATGTTCAGAATGACGTATTCCCCTAGTGAATTTAAACATAGAAGCCATAAACAATATGTTGCACGATTTATTGCCTTGCATATTTCGCTGCATCTTGTCAGGTGGATACTGCAGAGTTATATATTATATGAAGTAAATTAATTAATTATATTTTAGCTGAAATACTTTACACACATATGCCACTAATATTATTCGAATGTGGAGCATTTACTATGCCCATTGTAATCGCAGACTTAAAACGTAGTCTTTCAGTCTGCATACAATTTATTAAAACTACCAAATTTATGCTAACTACAAAAACAACAACTCAGTAAATTTGAGCAGTCATTTATTGTTTGTTTTTCTACAAGCAGTATGAAGATCCCCTGCCGGCTTGCTAGGCCAGTCGCAGGTTTAGGACACAAATCTGACCACAGGAAGTCCATCCCCTATGGCGAGCCATAGCCCCGTTACCTCATGACCTCGCGGCCATGGTTTCCCGGTCTGCACCACGTGGAGGTGGGGGTTGACTTGTGTAGTCTGCGGGTCATCGGCAGGCTACTAATTTTCACTTTTCACCCCTCCTAGGGGCCAGGCGCATTCCACACCTTGCAGACCATTCAACAGCGTGCCACAACAAGCAATGATGTACAGACCAGATGGAAACAGAGGAAGAGGTCGACCACGTAAACATTGGACGGAGGGAATAGTAGAGTCCATGGGAATATCGATACATGAAGCCCATAATCGGACACTCTCAAAAGTTTATACTTCACGTTGACACCGCAAGGTATAAGAGGAACACGATGAGATGAGATGAGATGAGATTTATTGTTTGTTAAATACACTATACGTAATGCCTTCTCTTTGTCAACTTTATGACCACAATTTAGTATATGTTGACATCTCAGTCCATGTCCTGTACAAGGGTTACTGTCAGTGCCCGTCTGGGCACTGTTTTTAATGGATGGTCTATTGGAGCCACGACTCTCAAATTTTCTGCCTGCAACAACCAAGTGGCCAAGCCATCCGGGTATTTACTTCTCTGCCGTCCTTTTGTTCTCTTCCTCTCAGTCTTGCCAGTTATCATCAAGTTATCCTATTTATTTCTTCACATAACATGACCAAGAAATGGTGACTGTCTACGTCTAATTGATTTAATCAGTGTACGATTTTCATTTGTTTCTGTAGGACTTGGTCATTGGTCTTTCTATCTGTCCATAGTATTCTTTGATGTATTCTACTGTGAGTAGAAATGTTAAACGTTTGATGAATATTTGATAGTTAATCTACGTGAAGCATATAGAACAGACATGTTGTTCACTTACAGCCCAAGATTGTGCTTGGTCCAACGAGGGCTGTTCCGTGGACTCCGAATGCTGTAGCAAGTCGTGTCACAGAGCCCACGAGGGAACAAACCCAAGGTGCCGGCACAGCACGCTGGGAGAGAAATGTGTCTTTGACTACCATTGTCAGGTAGGAATTGTGTTGGCTGTCAGTCTCACTACACTTTGTATGTAGAACACATTTGAAAAATGAAGTACATGACGTCATCAAAAAATGTGCTCTACAATCCATTGGGAAGCAGTATGCAGAGAATGGCTGTCGTCTGCTGGAGTAATTAATTCTTTGCAATCTAAACATTCTGGCGTTATCAAAGGAAGAAATAATTTATTTGGTTGAACAAGTGTTTCGAAATGGCGGTCGATACACACAGAAATAACAACAGGCGCTGCAGAAGGTATTTGACAATATGAAGAGACGTGTACAATCTTGCCTTGAAGTCCGTGGTGGACATTTCCAACACCTGTTATAATGAATACGTCTTTGGTACTTTCCAGCTTCCCCAAAACAGCATTAGATCACAGCAGTAATTATTGTAACTAATTTAATGTATTTTAGCACATATTTTGATGACGTCATGTACTTCATTTTTTTAAAATTTGGTCTACATACAAAGTTGTAAATTATTGTCAATATCTGCAACGCTGATCGTATTCTGTTTATAGAATAATTCTGTTTATAGAATAGAACGAACCTAAGGCCTATCCACGTCAATATGGAAGCACTAGACTCGAGTTTCGCCCTCGTTTGAGCTCGTCAGTAGTGCATATCCCTGACCGGATCCGGAAACAAGCCCCGGATCACTGGCGTGTGAAGCGGGTGTGTAACCACGCGGCACACGTTGGACACACAGCCATATTATCATAACAGAATATTACAACGTCACCCATCGTAGGCTATGCTCAAGATTGCCCAATCGCCGCGACTGACGTCCGTCAATCGATGTGGACCCGAAACGATCAGGACTTCTCACTGGCAAGGAACACCAGGCCTCCTAAATCCAATGAGCAATAATCAGATTGATTAATTTGGAAAAAACATAACCAAATTAATCAATATCTGCAATGTTGTCTCGTGCCACCATTTTTTTTTTTTTTTCTCTTGGTCAAAAGGTTTATCTAGATATGTCATATTATTTGCAATCTTGGAGTTTGTCATCCGCTGTCTTAGGCGCCAATCCACATGTGTACATGGGTGATTTGCCCATCTTGAATTTGGCATGCGTGTGGTTGCGTAATCTAGTGTATCCTGTTCTGAGACTCATAATAATGATTTATTCTGGTCTGTCCATAAAACCGGCTCCGTGGCGAAGGATTTTACGGACACAGTTCGTAATCCGGCATACCGTGTTCGAAACACAGCTGTGAGCGATTTGGCAGCAGACCGTCTTACGTTTTTTTTTATTAAGTGGCCGCTCAGAAAGCAATGGCAAACTACTGAACGTAAACTTGCCCAGTAATCACGAACAGTCAAAAAAAAATGCTGGGATCGACTCCTACGTTCTGTAAAGGATATGTAACTAACTGACTGTCCATACAATGGTAATCATCGTGTGCTGGTATTTGTGACTTTCTGATTGATTTGATTATTCTTTTCTTTGGGTAGTGTATTACTGATACAACAGGTTTTTTGTTTTTTTTTTTGCTCCTATCTTAGTTAGTTGATAAGCTCTCTTGTTTCCAGTGACTTCACAGTGAGATGGTATCACTGTAAGGCGACCTTACTCTGGCCGCCTATTCCAGACAGTAGTGATCGTAGTACTGGCAATTTCCTATACTGAACATGTGTACCAATACAAACGAGAACAATCAGGATAAATATTTTGGGATGACTGCTGTGACGGGAATGTCCCATGTGTGCTGACGTTGTTCAACATAACATATTTGTCCATCACTGTCAGATTTGGAGTCATGGTGGTGCAGTGCCTAGATACTCGCCTGCTGGTTGTGGTTTCAATTCCGCATTGGGCCGATATTTTTTGTATTGACATGATCTCCTAAAAATGCAAAGAATACCATGGACAGCCAGAAAGACCAATGAACAAGTCCTTCAAGAACCAAACGAAGATCGTAAACTGATTAGAGACATTAGACGTAGACAGTCACAATTTTGTGGGCATGTTATACGAAGAAATTAATTAACTTGGTGACAACTGGTAAGATCGAAGGGAACAGACCAAGAATTTAAATTAGTTACAATAGATACTGCTATGGTTTAACGCTGTTTTGGAGAACCTGGAAAATACTAATGAAGTATTCATTACAGCAGGTGTTGGAAATGTCTACCGCGGGTTTCAAGACATAACTGTACATGTCTCTTCATATTGTCAAATCCCTTCTGCAACGTGCCTGTTGTTATTTCTTCCGTTAATTACGCTATTCTGTTTGGAGTGTTTAGTCAGGTCTTAGTCAGATATGACTGAGCTACCGTATGACAGTAGACGGTACTACCTGCTTTCTGTCAGCGCCGAATGTTGGGAGGCGCTTACCAAACCCGACACCCCACATTGTGCCAACGGCTTCGGGCGGAAGAGCGCAATTGGGAGGGTACTAGCCTTATCCTGGTGCGAGGAAATGCAACCCAAAGACAAAATAATTCATGGCAGGGCAGACCAGACCCTAAGCCTTGGTTGGCAGCTGGTCTAGGATCGAAGCTCCGACAGGCGGACAGTTAGAGCATTGCTTTGCTGATCCGGCAGCTTCTGCAGCTTGTCTTGTTCCAGATTATAGGTGTTAACTTTCCTCTGGAGTGAACTAGGCAGGCCGAGAGAGTGATCATGCTGCATGGACAACACATGGTTTCTTTATTTTAGCCCAGGCTTTGTGCTATGGAGAGGCAATAACTCCATCCCCGGTCTTAACCGGTCTCGGAATCAAAGCGAGAGGCACCTGTTACGGGTTATAAGTCCTTGTCAGTTGGCGTAGACATGGGGCGCCACGCGTTGCCTCTGACGGTGGGAGACACCTACAGGTGTCACTGATCAGCTACCGCCCGCCTCAAGCTGGGCAGCCCCCAGCCAATTGGGTGCTGATCCGCCACAGCCTGCCTGCTTCAATGGGTGCTTGGGGCTAGGACAAAATCTGAATCGCAGGCTGTAAAACCAATGCACCAGGTACTAATAAAAAGAATAGAAACCTCAAGCTACGGCTTGCAACCTGGAACGTGAGAACCATGTGTCCAGGATTTTCCACTGACTTGACAAATATTGACGATGTGAGAAAAACGACTGTGATTGATGCTGAATCTCAATCGTCTTAACATTGATATTGCTGGCCTGCAGGAGACTCGCCTCGCTGAGGAAGGGTCACTCAGGGAAAACAATTACACCTTTTTTTGGAAGGGAAGAGGGCAGGCAGAAAAAAAGGCAACATGGTGTGGGCTTTGCAGTGAAGAATTCGCTACTGGGAATGATTGATATCCCAGCTGGAGGTAATGAAAGATTATTATCACTGCGCTTGGCAACCTCTTGTGGATTTGCCACCATTCTCACTGCATATGCACCGACACTCGCTTCCTCTGATGATGTGAAGGATACGTTCTATGAGCAGCTAGACTCTGCGATCTAAGGCAGTTCCAAAATCCGACTACATTTATATGCTCGGTGATTTCAATGCTCGTGTGGGCAAGGACTCGAGTTCATGGCCAGTGTGCCTTGGAAAATACAACATCGGTCGCATGAATGATAATGGGCAAAGGCTGCTGGAGCATTGCACTAGAAATGACCTATGTATTACAAACTCCTTTTTTAAAACAAAAGAGAAGCATAAGGTCACATGGAAACATCCAAGATCCAGGCCATTGGCATCAGCTGGACTTCATTATCACACGGAGACAACATCTGAACCATACATCATTAACTCGAAGTTACCACAGTGCTGACTGTGATACAGATCATTCTTTGGTTGTTGCAAGGGTTAGACTGAGACCAAAGAGAATCTACACAGCTAAACACAAGTCTAGCCCCAGGATTAATATTATTAACACTCACGATCCTGGAAAGTGCTTTGAATTTCAACAGCAACTTGAAGACGCTTTCAATGATACATCAGAAAATTGTATAGTAAATGATAAATGGAGTAAACTTAAGGAAACTATTTATAAAACAGCGGTAGGGGTTTACGGCACTGTGGATCATAAGAGGCAGGACTGGTTTGCGGCAAACAGCCAGATACTGAAGCCCTTGATTGATAAAAAGAAGATAGCTCTCTTAAGAAACAAGGAAAGACCAACGCGTAACACTCTGAGTGAGCTGAAGCAAGCGAGGAAGGATGTACAAAAGGCTGCCAGGCAGTGTGCGAATGACTATTGGGTCAAGTTATGTGAGTCCATTCAAATCGCAAGTGATAAGGGAAACATCAGAAGCATGTATGAAGGGATAAAGAAAGCCTGTGGTCCAATGATCAAAAGAAGCGCACCGCTGAAAACCTTGACTGGAGAAATCATCACTGATAAGTAACAGCAGATGGATAGATGGGTCGAGCACTATTTAGAGCTTTACTCAAGTGAGACCAAGCTAGCGGATGATGCCCTCAACGCCATAGAGGCCCTGCCACCTCTTGACCACCTGGACACACAGGTTAACAGAAGTTAAGTGAGCTATAAATGAGCTTGCATCTGGCAAGGCTCCAGGTAAGGATGGGATTCCAATAGAGGTAATCAGGAGTGGGCAAGACACACTCGCTCTACAGATCCACCAGCTTATAGAGCTATGCTGGCGAGAAGGACAAGTCCCACAGGATTTCAAAGATTCAAACATCATAACGCTATACAAGAACAAGGGAGATCGGGGCGACTGTAACAACTATAGGGGTATCTCACTTCTGTGTATTGTTGGGAAAGTATTTGCCAGAATTGTCCTGCGCAGACTTCAAGTCCTGGGAGATTAAGTCTACCCCGAATCAAAGTGCGGCTTCCATCAGAACCGGTCTACTATTGATATGATATTCTCATTGCGACAGATGCAAGAAAAATGCCGGGAACAAAATCAGCCACTGTTTATTGCCTTCATCGACCTCACAAAGGCATTCGATTTGGTCAGTCGTGAGGGTCTGTTCAAAGGACTAAAGAAGATTGGCTGCCCACCAACTCTTCTGTCCATTGTGGAATCGTTCCACACAGGCATGAAGGGTATAATCAAGTTTGATGGTGCAACTTCAGAAGAGTTTGAAATCAAGAGTGGAGTTAAACAAGGTTGTGTACTATCCCCCACCCTCGTTGGGATATACTTTAGTAGTACATTAAGGTTTCCAGACACACATTTCCAGGCTGAGTGCTAGGCTGACTGCTAGGCTGATAGGGTTTATGAAGGAAATATGGGGGTATTTTTGGGGGAAAATGTCGACTCGGTAAAAAAAAATTTTGTGGGAACGGGATTTTTTCGGCCTGCCTGGTGGGAAAATCTGTGAAAGTAATTAAGGTAAAAGTAGTTGGTTCTGGAAAGTATGTGAAGGGGAAAGTTATTTTGGTTACGTATATTAGTATGGGTAGTGATGTATAAACAAGGGTGTGATGGGTCGTGGTTTCTACTCATGGGATGGTATATGGTGGTTACGTATATGAATGTGTTAGTATGCGTGGTGTAGTGATGTATAAACAAGGGTGTGATGGGTTGTGGTTTCTACTCATGGGTTGGATATATGGTGGTTACGTATATGAATGTATTAGTATACGTGGTGTAGTGATGTATAAACAAGGGTGTGATGGATCGTGGTTTCTACTCATGGGTTGGATATATGGTGGTTACGTATATGAATGTGTTAGTATGCGTGGTGTAGTGATGTATAAACAAGGGTGTGATGGGTCGTGGTTTCTACTCATGGGTTGGATATATGGTGGTTACGTATATGAATGTGTTAGTATGCGTGGTGTAGTGATGTATAAACAAGGGTGTGATGGGTCGTGGTTATACTCGATGAAGTAAGAGATGGTTACTATCATCTGAACAGTGTGATAGTAGTGAAGGTAAAGGGTGGTATATTCACCGATTACAAAGGAAATCTTATAAAGTTATAATGGGTGTATGGTGGTAAGGGGGGGTATTAGTGATCAAGTAGGAGTGATATAGGGGTGGTCATAAATATAATAAGAGGTGTTCGCAGTTACACACTGGTCAACCAGTGGTCAAGCAATGGTCAAGTAAGGGTCAAGTAGTCAAGTAAGGAAATTTTAGGGAAAAGTGATTGTAATGATATGGTGATGATTAAAGAGTGGTAAATTAGTGGTCAAGCAGTGGTCAAGCAGTGGTCAAGTGGTCAAGTAAGGAAAATTTTAGGGGAAAATTGGTCGTAGTGACATGGTATTGTTTAAATTAGTGGTCAAGTGGTATTGTTTAAATTAGTGGTCAAGTAGTGGTCAAGTAGTGGTCAAGCAGTGGTCAAGCGGTGGGTAAGTGAGGAAAATTTTAGGGAAATTTTAGGGAAAAGTGATTGTAATGAGATGGTGATGATTAAAGAGTGGTAAATTAGTGGTCAAGCAGTGGTCAAGTGGTCAAGTAAGGAAAATTTTAGGGAAAATTGGTCGTAGTGACATGGTAATGCTTAAATTAGTGGTAAATTAGTGATCAAGTAGTGGTCAAGCAGTGGTCAAGCGGTGGTTAAGTGAGGAAAATTTTAGGGAAATTTTAGGGAAAAGTGATTGTAATGATATGGTGATGCTTAAATGGTGGTAAATTAGTGGTCAAGCAGTGGTCAAGTGGTCAAGTGAGGAAATTTTAGGGGGAAAGTGATTGTAACGATATGGTGATGCTTAAAGGGTGGTAAATTAGTGGTCAAGTAGTGGTCAAGTAGTGGTCAAGTGGTCGAGTGACCACTTAAATTGTAGAGGACGATGTGCCTAAGATTATGGTAGTGATTAAAGTGATCGATGACGTGGTCAAGCAGTGGTCAAGCAGTGGTCAAGTAGTCGAGTGACCACTTAAATTGTAGGGGAAAGTACGTATAGTGCAATGGTGGTGGGTAAAGTGAGGAAGAATCAATAGTAGTGATAATACTACTACCAATATTAGCGACAAGCACAAAGACAACCAAGTACATACTTGATACACACAAATACAAAGACAACGAAACACACACACACGTACACACATACAGATACAGAAGTACAGACAAACCATACCATTACTACTGTCACAACAACAGCTATACACAAGTACACACCCATAATCAAAGACACAAAGAGGGTCACACACACACATACAAACACAAAGGCAACCATACACAGACAACCCATACCATTACTACTGTCATCACAACTATACACACACGTGTACACACATACAAGCACAAAGTCAACCACACACACCCATAAACATCCACTCAAGTACAGACACAGGAAAACAAAGAAGCAAACAAGGACAGACACACTCACCCATAATCAATTACACAAATACACACCTACAAACACAAAGACAACCACACACAGACACATTTGTACATACAGACATACACATAAAGACAGACAAGCACAAAGACAAACCATACCATTACTACTGTCACAACAACAGATATACACATGTGCAGACACACTCACCCATACACAAGAACACTCAAAGACAAATACAAAGACAGCCAAGTACACACACACATACACACCCATCGCCTAGGATTACTACTGTCATCACAACTATACTCAAGTACAGACACACCCATCGCCTAGGATTACTACTGTCATCACAACTATATACAACCACGTACAGACACGCGTACAACAACAAAGACAGACACAAAACACATACAGACACCCATACACACTTGATACACTTGTACATACAGACACATAAGTACACAAAAAACAAAGACACACCCAAAACATTACTACTGGTACCTCAACCAGTACAGATACACTTACCCATAAGACTAAACTATACAAACCACATACCCCCTTTTGGTAAAGAACGCGGATGTCCGAGACAGCCCCTACGTCATCACCGCCATGTGCAAAAGTCATTAAGTGGTAGCATGAGTCATCGGTTTGTGGGAAGCAGGCGGGCGGCGTGAGAATAGCTTGTCTACAAATTGCTACGTCAGCTATGTAGGGTGCAGACCCAGTGTATAAAATAGAAGGCGTCTCTTGTGAGCACAGTACCAGTTCACGGGCTGACTTGGGTATCTACAGAGGTGCTTCAGGCTGGTGTGAGCAGTGTTTGTGTCGTCGGCAGATATTGTTCACGTGCTGACTTGGCTAGCTACAGCGGTGAAACTTGGTGTGAGCGTTATTCGTGTAGTAAGCAGATATTGTTCACGTACTGACTTGGCTAGCTACAGCGGTGAAACTTGGTGTGACCCTTAGTCGTGTCGTCGGCATCTGATAAAACAGTGAAACATTGTATACAACAGAACTTTTTCGCTGTTGTAAAAATCGAAAGTGTGACTTATGACCAGTTTATCAATATGACCACCAGATCTACTTTCACGTGTTCAGTGTGCGACAAAGCCTATTGTTATAAGTATAACCTTAATCGTCACATTCGGACCATTCACGGTACGAAACCACACTTATGTCATATCTGTGGACAACTTTTCAACAGAAAAGGCAATCTACAAAGACACATACGAACACACCATCAACCACGTATGAATACATCAAACACTACAACAGCAGAGACGACAGCACCACGTGTATATTTACACCATCATCGTAGTCTAAGTCAAGTACCAGACTACCACCACTGTGACTTCAATGATAACCTTACCCGCTACAATGGGAACATTCACAATGATTATCCCTGTCAGGTACGTGACAATCTATACAATTCGAACCTACAACGGTACTTACATCACCAGATACCACGAGAAAGGAATGACACCCTTAGACACCCTGGCAACAATGTCCACTCATAGTAGCAGAGGATATCCAACCAAATGATAGAGACAGCTTGGCAGCCCTTAAGGCGTACTGCAAGGACCTGTCGATTATGCTACCCAATCAAGTGGTAGTATTAGAAAAAAGTGTCGACCACCGCTACCGGGTGGTTTTGGTATGAGACCTTCATAAAAAGAAGTATTCAGATATCTCATGTGTGATGACTTCGACAACAACAGTGTTGTTTTTAGTCAATCAAGCTATATCAGAGCCCAGAAGAATGAAGATCACTAATCCAGAACTTTTTGGTTTTTCACTAATCATGTATGTCATTGATTTTTTTCTTATGATATATCACTAAACTGTTTTGATGAATATGTTGTGAACACACATATTTTGGTGATAAAAATATTGAAATCAAGATTTTTGTTTTGTTGATTTTCTTTAGTGGGTTGTTTTCATGACGTTGTCTTTTTTCTTGATGGAACAGAGACACATACAGACATGCACAGAGACATTTTATACAGACATGAACAAACTCGGGGGAAAAGTTATGGCAAATACAGAACAGTCAAATGTATGAAAAGTAGGAAACTAACCAAATAAGGGAAGATACTGACCAAAATATGAAATGTCTCGCCCAAATTTATGAAAAGTATGACAATATGATTACCAAATGGGAAGAGACTTTCAAGCAAATTTATAAATATTTCAACTAAACTTATAAAAACTAGGAAAATTTGTCAACCAAAAGGGAAAAGGTCAACCAAATACTGAAATATCTCAACCAAAACTTATAAAATTATCATCAATTCTTATAAAAAATAGAAAAATGCGTCAGACAAATCGAAAAACGTTGGCCAAATACAGATATAACTCGAACAAACTTATAAAAAGATAGGAAAAAATATTACCCAACACAACTAAAATGTTGACCAAAGTTATAAATAGCACATCCAAACTTATGAACAGTAGGAAACTTTGTTAACCTTATAAAAAATAGGAATATTTGTCAAATAAAGTGAACCAAGTAAAGACATATTTTCAATCAAACTTATAAACGTGTCATCCAAAGTGATAAAAACTAGGAAAAGCTGTCAGTCAGTCTAAGAAATAACTATGGAAAAGTAAGAACTATGTCGACCAAACTAGGGCAAAGGTGTTACCAAAATTATGAAAAATGTAACTTCTGTAGTTATCTCATACGTGTCTTGAACTTTTATCTGAAAACCCGTTATCAATGTCACCACTTTCTCGATTTTACATTACCGAAACCTCCAACTTCACCGTATCTGCTACAGAAACCCTTATACAGACTAAGCACTCATCTCTCCACACTCTTGGTTTCTTTCTAACACAAACTGGTCACATCAACAAGAACTTCAAACCTCCATTGTACACGTGGTCCATTGAAACAGACATAACAACATTTATGGTAAGGTCGTCTATGGTTCCAACTAGTATAGTTTCTGTATCATCTAGGTATTCATCATCACGGAACCATTTCCCATGGCTGCCAGCTTCAACTTTCCATACCACAATGTCTGCTACACTATCCTTTCATTGTTCCAGCTTTCAACAATACAACGGTTTTTTTCTCGAAGTCTGCCTAAAATAGCATTTCTTACGGTGTCCACTCCTAGCGCACTTTACCATTTCACATCTGCAATAACGACAAGTCTGCAAGCAACCACCACTGTCTGTTATAAACTCGGCCTTTCTTAAAAACACGCCTACCATTAGTGAACTCATGAATACCAGCTACCACATCTTCTAACCGACTTTCAATGTTTCATAACAAATAACACTAACATTCGTTTTGATTACAGAACAATATAATTTCTGGTGACTAGGCAGATTTTCCAACCTAATGGAGGTAAAGCATCTGTCCCCCTAACCTACTAAGCGCTATTCTAGACAACGAATAAGGTCATCGATCAGCACCCCTAAGAAGAACTTGAAAAAACAACAGAGATTGGGTTCCTGAGACGAATTATTTGAATTCATTGGACTACCACAGTAATTAATGATGAACGCCTAAGGAAAATAGAGCATTATATACACCAAACACAACAAACTCTTTCTTACTAACCCTAACCCTAATTATACATCATTTAACCCTAACCTAACCCCTAACCCTAACGATTCACCAAACACAACAAGCTCTTTCTGTAAGAGACATAGACACAAACCACTGTTAGAAAGCGAAAAAGTTAAATTTTAATTAACACTTAAAAATAATAAATCGCAATTTTATTTCGCTTCACTTAATATACAGATATAGACTAAGTATAGGTATAGGTATAGGTTATGTATAGGACTATATCGAGCTTACATTTTGCGCAATAAAATTGCGATTTATTATTTTTAAGTGTTAATTAAAATTTAACTTTTTCGCTTTCTAACAGTGGTTTGTGTCTATGTCTCTTACAGAAAGAGCTTGTTGTGTTTGGTGAATCGTTAGGGTTAGGGGTTAGGTTAGGGTTAAATGATGTATAATTAGGGTTAGGGTTAGTAAGAAAGAGTTTGTTGTGTTTGGTGTATATAATGCTCTATTTTCCTTAGGCGTTCATCATTAATTACTGTGGTAGTCCAATGAATTCAAATAATTCGTCTCAGGAACCCAATCTCTGTTGTTTTTTCAAGTTCTTCTTAGGGGTGCTGATCGATGACCTTATTCGTTGTCTAGAATAGCGCTTAGTAGGTTAGGGGGACAGATGCTTTACCTCCATTAGGTTGGAAAATCTGCCTAGTCACCAGAAATTATATTGTTCTGTAATCAAAACGAATGTTAGTGTTATTTGTTATGAAACATTGAAAGTCGGTTAGAAGATGTGGTAGCTGGTATTCATGAGTTCACTAATGGTAGGCGTGTTTTTAAGAAAGGCCGAGTTTATAACAGACAGTGGTGGTTGCTTGCAGACTTGTCGTTATTGCAGATGTGAAATGGTAAAGTGCGCTAGGAGTGGACACCGTAAGAAATGCTATTTTAGGCAGACTTCGAGAAAAAAAACCGTTGTATTGTTGAAAGCTGGAACAATGAAAGGATAGTGTAGCAGACATTGTGGTATGGAAAGTTGAAGCTGGCAGCCATGGGAAATGGTTCCGTGATGATGAATACCTAGATGATACAGAAACTATACTAGTTGGAACCATAGACGACCTTACCATAAATGTTGTTATGTCTGTTTCAATGGACCACGTGTACAATGGAGGTTTGAAGTTCTTGTTGATGTGACCAGTTTGTGTTAGAAAGAAACCAAGAGTGTGGAGAGATGAGTGCTTAGTCTGTATAAGGGTTTCTGTAGCAGATACGGTGAAGTTGGAGGTTTCGGTAATGTAAAATCGAGAAAGTGGTGACATTGATAACGGGTTTTCAGATAAAAGTTCAAGACACGTATGAGATAACTACAGAAGTTACATTTTTCATAATTTTGGTAACACCTTTGCCCTAGTTTGGTCGACATAGTTCTTACTTTTCCATAGTTATTTCTTAGACTGACTGACAGCTTTTCCTAGTTTTTATCACTTTGGATGACACGTTTATAAGTTTGATTGAAAATATGTCTTTACTTGGTTCACTTTATTTGACAAATATTCCTATTTTTTATAAGGTTAACAAAGTTTCCTACTGTTCATAAGTTTGGATGTGCTATTTATAACTTTGGTCAACATTTTAGTTGTGTTGGGTAATATTTTTTCCTATCTTTTTATAAGTTTGTTCGAGTTATATCTGTATTTGGCCAACGTTTTTCGATTTGTCTGACGCATTTTTCTATTTTTTATAAGAATTGATGATAATTTTATAAGTTTTGGTTGAGATATTTCAGTATTTGGTTGACCTTTTCCCTTTTGGTTGACAAATTTTCCTAGTTTTTATAAGTTTAGTTGAAATATTTATAAATTTGCTTGAAAGTCTCTTCCCATTTGGTAATCATATTGTCATACTTTTCATAAATTTGGGCGAGACATTTCATATTTTGGTCAGTATCTTCCCTTATTTGGTTAGTTTCCTACTTTTCATACATTTGACTGTTCTGTATTTGCCATAACTTTTCCCCCGAGTTTGTTCATGTCTGTATAAAATGTCTCTGTGCATGTCTGTATGTGTCTCTGTTCCATCAAGAAAAAAGACAACGTCATGAAAACAACCCACTAAAGAAAATCAACAAAACAAAAATCTTGATTTCAATATTTTTATCACCAAAATATGTGTGTTCACAACATATTCATCAAAACAGTTTAGTGATATATCATAAGAAAAAAATCAATGACATACATGATTAGTGAAAAACCAAAAAGTTCTGGATTAGTGATCTTCATTCTTCTGGGCTCTGATATAGCTTGATTGACTAAAAACAACACTGTTGTTGTCGAAGTCATCACACATGAGATATCTGAATACTTCTTTTTATGAAGGTCTCATACCAAAACCACCCGGTAGCGGTGGTCGACACTTTTTTCTAATACTACCACTTGATTGGGTAGCATAATCGACAGGTCCTTGCAGTACGCCTTAAGGGCTGCCAAGCTGTCTCTATCATTTGGTTGGATATCCTCTGCTACTATGAGTGGACATGTTGCCAGGGTGTCTAAGGGTGTCAGTTCTTTCTCGTGGTATCTGGTGATGTAAGTACCGTTGTAGGTTCGAATTGTATAGATTGTCACGTACCTGACAGGGATAATCATTGTGAATGTTCCCATTGTAGCGGGTAAGGTTATCATTGAAGTCACAGTGGTGGTAGTCTGGTACTTGACTTAGACTACGATGATGGTGTAAATATACACGTGGTGCTGTCGTCTCTGCTGTTGTAGTGTTTGATGTATTCATACGTGGTTGATGGTGTGTTCGTATGTGTCTTTGTAGATTGCCTTTTCTGTTGAAAAGTTGTCCACAGATATGACATAAGTGTGGTTTCGTACCGTGAATGGTCCGAATGTGACGATTAAGGTTATACTTATAACAATAGGCTTTGTCGCACACTGAACACGTGAAAGTAGATCTGGTGGTCATATTGATAAACTGGTCATAAGTCACACTTTCGATTTTTACAACAGCGAAAAAGTTCTGTTGTATACAATGTTTCACTGTTTTATCAGATGCCGACGACACGACTAAGGGTCACACCAAGTTTCACCGCTGTAGCTAGCCAAGTCAGTACGTGAACAATATCTGCTTACTACACGAATAACGCTCACACCAAGTTTCACCGCTGTAGCTAGCCAAGTCAGCACGTGAACAATATCTGCCGACGACACAAACACTGCTCACACCAGCCTGAAGCACCTCTGTAGATACCCAAGTCAGCCCGTGAACTGGTACTGTGCTCACAAGAGACGCCTTCTATTTTATACACTGGGTCTGCACCCTACATAGCTGACGTAGCAATTTTGTAGACAAGCTATTCTCACGCCGCCCGCCTGCTTCCCACAAACCGATGACTCATGCTACCACTTAATGACTTTTGCACATGGCGGTGATGACGTAGGGGCTGTCTCGGACATCCGCGTTCTTTACCAAAAGGGGGTATGTGGTTTGTATAGTTTAGTCTTATGGGTAAGTGTATCTGTACTGGTTGAGGTACCAGTAGTAATGTTTTGGGTGTGTCTTTGTTTTTTGTGTACTTATGTGTCTGTATGTACAAGTGTATCAAGTGTGTATGGGTGTCTGTATGTGTTTTGTGTCTGTCTTTGTTGTTGTACGCGTGTCTGTACGTGGTTGTATATAGTTGTGATGACAGTAGTAATGCTAGGCGATGGGTGTGTCTGTACTTGAGTATAGTTGTGATGACAGTAGTAATCCTAGGCGATGGGTGTGTATGTGTGTGTGTACTTGGCTGTCTTTGTATTTGTCTTTGAGTGTTCTTGTGTATGGGTGAGTGTGTCTGCACATGTGTATATCTGTTGTTGTGACAGTAGTAATGGTATGGTTTGTCTTTGTGCTTGTCTGTCTTTATGTGTATGTCTGTATGTACAAATGTGTCTGTGTGTGGTTGTCTTTGTGTTTGTAGGTGTGTATTTGTGTAATTGATTATGGGTGAGTGTGTCTGTCCTTGTTTGCTTCTTTGTTTTCCTGTGTCTGTACTTGAGTGGATGTTTATGGGTGTGTGTGGTTGACTTTGTGCTTGTATGTGTGTACACGTGTGTGTATAGTTGTGATGACAGTAGTAATGGTATGGGTTGTCTGTGTATGGTTGCCTTTGTGTTTGTATGTGTGTGTGTGACCCTCTTTGTGTCTTTGATTATGGGTGTGTACTTGTGTATAGCTGTTGTTGTGACAGTAGTAATGGTATGGTTTGTCTGTATTTCTGTATCTGTATGTGTGTACGTGTGTGTGTGTTTCGTTGTCTTTGTATTTGTGTGTATCAAGTATGTACTTGGTTGTCTTTGTGCTTGTCGCTAATATTGGTAGTAGTATTATCACTACTATTGATTCTTCCTCACTTTACCCACCACCATTGCACTATACGTACTTTCCCCTACAATTTAAGTGGTCACTCGACTACTTGACCACTGCTTGACCACGTCATCGATCACTTTAATCACTACCATAATCTTAGGCACATCGTCCTCTACAATTTAAGTGGTCACTCGACCACTTGACCACTACTTGACCACTACTTGACCACTAATTTACCACCCTTTAAGCATCACCATATCATTGCAATCACTTTTCCCTAAAATTTCCCTAAAATTTTCCTCACTTAACCACCGCTTGACCACTGCTTGACCACTACTTGATCACTAATTTACCACTAATTTAAGCATTACCATGTCACTACGACCAATTTTCCCTAAAATTTTCCTTGCTTGACCACTAATTTACCACTCTTTAATCATCACCATCTCATTACAATCACTTTTCCCTAAAATTTCCCTAAAATTTTCCTCACTTAACCACCACTTGACCACTGCTTGACCACTACTTGACCACTAATTTACCACTAATTTAAACAATACCATGTCACTACGACCAATTTTCCCTAAAATTTTCCTTGCTTGACCACTGCTTGACCTCTAATTTACCACTCTTTAATCAGCACCATATCATTACAATAACTTTTCCCTAAAATTTCCTTACTTGACTACTTGACCCTTACTTGACCATTGCTTGACCACTGGTTGACCAGTGTGTAACTGCGAACACCTCTTATTACATTTATGACCACCCCTATATCACTCCTACTTGATCACTAATACCCCTTACCACCATACCCATTATAACTTTATAAGATTTCCTTTGTAATCGGTGAATATACCACCCTTTACCTTCACTACTATCACACTGTTCAGATGATAGTAACCATCTACACCTCTACCCATGAGTCGTCGAGTATAACCACGACCCATCACACCCTTGTTTATACATCACTACACCACGCATACTAATACATTCATATACGTAACCACCATATATCCAACCCATGAGTAGAAACCACGACCCATCACACCCTTGTTTATACATCACTACACCACGCATACTAATACATTCATATACGTAACCACCATATATCCAACCCATGAGTAGAAACCACGATCCATCACACCCTTGTTTATACATCACTACACCACGCATACTAATACATTCATATACGTAACCACCATATATCCAACCCATGAGTAGAAACCACAACCCATCACACCCTTGTTTATACATCACTACACCACGCATACTAACACATTCATATACGTAACCACCATATATCCATGAGTAGAAACCACGACCCATCACACCCTTGTTTATACATCACTACCCATACTAATATACGTAACCAAAATAACTTTCCCCTTCACATACTTTCCAGAACCAACTACTTTTACCTTAATTACTTTCACAGATTTTCCCACCAGGCAGGCCGAAAAAATCCCGTTCCCACAAAAAAATTTTTTACCGAGTCGACATTTTCCCCCAAAAATACCCCCATATTTCCTTCATAAACCCTATCAGCCTAGCAGTCAGCCTAGCACTCAGCCTGGAAATGTGTGTCTGGAAACCTTAATGTACTACTTACTTTTCACTTCTACTGAAATATGCCTTTCGTGATCAGGATGACGGTATATACATTCACTCACGCTCAGATGGTGCCTCTATAATGCTCAGAGATTGAAGGCCAAGACCAAAATTAGCAGGGTACTAATCAGAGAGTTGCTTTTTGCGGATGATGCTGCGATTGCCACCCACTCTGAGGAAGAATTACAACATCTACTATCTGCATTCTCCAATGCTTGTTCTGAATTTGGTTTAACAATTAACAAAAAGAAGACACAGATTATGTCACAAGGTGCACATGGTGTACCATCAATCTTTATTGACGACGCCGAACTGGAGATAGTAGACCATTTTACATATCTAGGATCAGAGGTAAATAGCAAATTATCCCTCGATCAGGAAATCAACATCAGGATTGGCAAGGCAGCAACAACAATGAACATGTTAGCAAAAAGAGTCTGGGAGAACAGAAAGCTTACTGCCAAAACAAAAGTCCTTGTCTACCAAGCTTGTGTCCTTAGTACTCTTCTTTATGGCAGTGAAACCTGGACAACTTACTCACGCCAAGAGAAACATTTAAACAGCTTTCATATGCGGTGTCTGCGAAGAATACTTGGTATTAAGTGGCAAGACAAAATCACAAATACTGAAGTATTGGAAAGATCAGGTTGTGTGACGGTGTATTCCATGCTCAGTCTTCGTAGGCTTAGATGGATAGGACACGTTAGGAGGATGGATGATGGTAGAATACCAAAGGACATCTTTTTTGGTGAATTACAGACGGGTAGGAGATCTCAGGGTCGGCCTCTACTACGATACAAAGATGTGTGTAAGCGGGACATGATTGATACAGACATTGATAATGCACATTGGGAGCACGTCGCCGCTGAACGTGTTGCATTGAGGGCAACTATCAGAAATGGAATAAAGACAAGGGAGAAAATGATTGCAGATAAAGCACACACAGAGCGTGAGAGACGTAAGATGGTGCAAAATGGTGGAAATGACCATGTTTTCACATGCACCTACTGTGGGCAAACATTTGCAGCAAGAATTGGCCTTACCAGCCACACTCGCCACCGCCATGGATCGTAGTTATTAAGCCTTTTTGAAGCACAATGTACCAAACTATCGTCTGTCAAGACGGAAAGGTGCCAATGATGATGTTTGGAGTGCAAAGAATTACTCCAGCTGACGACAGCCATACCCTGCATATTGCTTCACGATAGACTTTGGAGCACAATTTTTTTTATGACGTCATGTACTTCATTTTTCAAAGTTGTTCTACATACAAAGTGTGGTGAGACTTACAAACACCCAGTACTTCTGTGAGAGACATTTTAGGTTGTAGTTGGGTAATGTTTCAGCACAACACACAATCTGGCAGGACGTCAATATAGGTTTATCATGCTTGTTCCTTGGGTTTTATATGGGAACACTCTTAGAATAAAAAAGTTAACGAAACAACTAATAAATGTATAACGAATTAAAAGTCTCACTGTACATTTCCATTTCCAGGATACGCTGGCTTGTGGAGTCCACTACAACTGCTGTTCGCCATATTGGAAGATGTGCATCAAGGATTCAGATTGCTGCGACCATGAACATGTCTGCCGGGCCGCGGAAGGCTTTCTGTACGACCGTTGCTTGTACCCAACTTCCGGTGGTTCCTCACCTAGACATTGCTTCATCCTCTCAGTCACCTCTATGTTTTGTATAGCTATATTAACGTGGTTGAACCACTTCGCTGGCCACGGCTAGAAGACTTGAACTGCGGCCCCTTGTGTTGACTGTTTTAGAACCTCTGAGGAAAAACTGTGAAATTCACATTATTACTTCCATCGCTAACATCACCACGTGCCCTCGGGCTTGAGAGCAAATATGAACAGTAAATATTACTATTACAATTTTCATTTTACATTCAACCCTTATTTTTTACCCTCAAAACTAGATGGTGTGTTTATAGTTTGGGCCCTCTTGTCTGGAGGAGTCTACAAGTGAATATTCTTTCATCTACTGTGATTGTAAAGGAATGTGAATTTTCCTTCATCTACTGTGATTGTAAAGGAACGCATTAGTGACTTACTTTATTTTAATTCATGCCAAGTTGTTCAGTTTGAAGACCAGTGTGAAATCAGTTTAGTTTTGTTTGATTTGGTTCAGCTGTGGATCATTTTTATTGCACGTGGATAAATCCATTAGTAGCCCAGTCTCCTACCATAGATGACACTAGGGTAATCTCACTCCAATGCACATGGATATATCCATAAGTAGTCCAGTCTCCTACTATAGATGACACAGGGGTAATCTTACCCCAGTGCACAAACTCTGTAACATCGATAAAAATCCATGTGTGTATACCAGAATAATGTCACAGATATTATTATTATACTCGGTATTTTATGGGTAGTTTTTATCTTCGTTTGATTTGTATATCTAGCCTAAGCAGTGACCTATTCACTGCTATTCCCTGACAATTAGTAAACGGGCAAAAAAAAAAATACTCAAAAGTCTTGGAGATATAGAAAAATGCTGAAAATTAATTGGACAATGAGCAATCTGGACATCTTGAGTGATGCTATGTCACAAAGACAACTTATCACAAAATCAGAAAGAGGCAATGATGATTTGTTTACCACATTATGAGAAGACAACACATGGAACATGTAACAAGATTTGTGCAAAGAGAGATAGAGAAAGACAGCTAGAGAAAATACTTGACAGTCTTGTCATGGCACTTTAGAAAATCAACACATGAATTGATCCACACGGTTGGAGATCGCATTTTGTGGAGAAGCACGCTTGCCCTCTCAAAGCACTTGATGATGATGATGATGATGATGATAAGTGTTCCATTTGGCCTGATTGTTTCTCTTTCCAACTCCCAAGGGCATTTTTAGCACATGTTTTATCTAAGATTGTTGCCCTGGTCAGAGGAGGCTAGTTGTCTAATTCACTACCCCAGGACCAGGTGGGAAGTATATCATTCTTTTCTTAGTTTATTAAAAATTCATAGACTTTACACCTTGAACTGAACCAGTTCTGCATGAAACAGAGGAGGAGACCAGAACATACTGAGTTGAGTTGAGTTGAGTTGAGTTGAGTTGAGTTGAGTCAAGAACTCACATCACAGCGCTCAGGACATTCCTAAACATGCTACGTCCTCATCTGCAACAGCCAGCAAAGAGTCCCAAAGCTAATCATACCAGTAGCAGTCTGATTATGTGTCCTTTTGACCTTTCCTTGAGCTTTGAGTGTCAGCCAGATCCTCCGGTTGCTCCCTGCTAGGCCATTCTTTCCAAGCCGTGATGATCTATCTCTTCTTCTGTATTATACACTCGATCCCACAGGGTCCCTTTTATCATGTATTAATACCCCATCAACTGGTGCAGACCCAGCCAATCTGTCCGCCTGCTTTTTTCCAACCACACCAGCATGTCCTGGGAGGAAAATCTCTATTTTTGATTGTTGAATGGAAGTCTACCACTCTGCCCGAATTATGCCTGTCTACACCTTTTTTCATCTTACTTTGTGTGTCCATTACAATCACATCATGCATATGATGTTTGTCCTACAGCCAGAAGAACGCCACTGTAACTAACTGCCTCCACCTCCATTCTCAGACTAGATGTTGTGGTTAATATAAAGTTAGTTGCATATCCTTTACAGCAGTGGTTCTCAACCTTTTTTTGGCCCATGTCCCCCTTTACCATGTGTTTAGAACGTCATTCCCCCCCCCCCCCCACCCTTTTTCGAATTTCCTCCCTATAAGTCCTCCCACCCCTACCCTTACACATAAAAATGGAAACTAAATTTAATAACATATACTAGAACAAGTCTAGACATCTACATAAACGTGATTTGCGGGTCTACTTACGT
>JACEFZ010009391.1:0-121880 GCA_014155875.1 Cepaea nemoralis
AGACAAGGTCGTAGCAATAAAAACCAGTAGCCAAGTAAAGTAATACTACATTGTGACAATAGTCAGTAAAGGTCTATTGAGTTACCCAGAACCAAGTTATCAGTAGTCTTTGACAAAAATTAGATACACTAATTTTTAGAAACCTCTTGCGTCACAACCATGAGTCAAAGTTTGTAACGCAACACAGGAGGGGAGGGTGTGTGTCAAAGACTAAAATAGATAGGAGGGAAGACCACCCTGAATGAGTGGTCTACCTCAAGTAGATTAGAGGTAACCCAGTGCCCCAACATGAGGGCAGGGTAGGTGTAGGGAGTAGATAGGAAGGGGAACTGTCAAACAGTTCTCTCATGAGACACGGAGGTGTCAACCAGAGAGTAAGCACTCTGGTCACGGTACAATCACGCCAACGTGATAGACACGAAGAACTAGAATGGAACTCAAGAGTAGACTACTACTCTAAGCGTGTTGAATGATGTAGCACGCAAAAGCCGAAGTGCGCACGAGGTCCTTCCGCGTACTGTGTAATCAGCACGCGGAGAATCATCAGACTGGGGACAGACTTCGTAGGGAACACATCGCTTAGCGTCGATGCGTATTTCTTTAGATGAGTAGATAGATTTAGCAGTAGGGCTAGGGACGACTAGTGATAGGAAATTCTGTGTATTCATGTGTGGTTCATTAGAGACAGTTTTGTGCATTTATGTAATGTAAAGAGCCAGTGGCAATAAAATGTGTAATCAATTCCTCTCGTACGACTGACAAATCTTTTTGTGTGGTGCGAGAGAAGTTTATCCCATAATGCCTGTAGCATCGCTTGATGACATCAGTGCCAATATGTGTGTGTTATATAGATGACATGTTTGATGTGGGTCACTTGCAATCTGTGTGAGTTCTTTAGATGACATGTTTGATGTGGGTCACTTACAACCTGTGTGAGTTCTGTAGATGACATGTTTGATGTAGGTCAGTGCCAACCTGTGTGAGTTCTTCTTCTTCTTCTTCGTTCATCCGGAGTTTTTTTTTTCGGACGTGATTGCGTTGTGCCTGTTTACAGCAGAGCTGCGTTCTTGCGCTGTTAGGCCGACACATCCGACTTCTGCGGGCATTTGTTGACCGGGTTAACCTTCCCGGGGTGTGAGTTCTATAGATGACATGTTTGATGTAGGTCAGTGCCAGCCTGTGTGTGTTATATAGATGACATGTTTGCTGTGGGTCAGTAAATCAAATCAAATCAACTTTATTAGGGTCACAAATTGGGCGCGCAGGCCCGTCTTACATTCGGCCCTTCCAATCACTCATCTTTCGTTCATCAAGAGCATTATACATTTACATAGGAAGAAAAATAAACATTGTGAAATGAATGTTGTAAACATAAACAAGGCTAATTACAATGTTATGAAGCCCATCTCCCACCTATCCATACATCACCCCACCCACACAACACCCCCACCTACCCACACCCACGCGCACCAAGGGACACATACACACCCCCACCTACCGACACACACGCACACCAAGGGACACATACATACCCCACCAACTGACCCATCCCCCTCCCGCACATCCCCCACCCACACACACTGCCCTCACCTGATCCCCCAACCAAAACTCACTCGCCACCCACAAACATTCCCCCACCAACCCACACATCCCACGCCCATCCACATCCTACCCCACACATCCTCTCCCCACCCACACCTCAAACCACCCATCCCCCAGCCACATCTCCATCGACAACATATTCCCCACCCACACACACAATCCCCCACCAACCTACACATCGCACATCCACTCACACATCCCCAAACCATACACACACATCCCCACCAACTGACATGTCCCTACCCCCCCCCCCCCCCACACACACATCTCCCTAACCACCCATACATCCCCAATCCACTCACACACACCCCACCACCCACACATACAACTTCCACCCACCCACACATGCCTTAACCTAATCCCCCACCCGCACATCACAAACACCCCCTACCATGCACTATTCCCAACCCACACACCACACACACACACATATCCCTCACCAACACATCCCCACTTACACACCACACACATATCCCCCACCCAGATACCACACAATATTCCCACCCACACCCACACAGATACCCTTACCCATCCACCCCACATACCCCCACTCACACACCACAAAAATCCCCCACCCACACACACATACCTCACCCACACAATATCACCAACCAACATACCACACACCTCTCCCCACCCACACACGCATTCCCTACCCGTCCACCAACACACACTCACTCACGTATACATCCTCCACTACGCACCCACACACCCCCACCCACCCACTCCCACCCACCCACTCCCAACCAAACATCTCTCGATCACAATACCCCTACCCCCACACATCCTCCACCCACTCACACATCCCACCCCGACACATACAACTCCCTCACCCACCTACACATCCCTAAGCCACTCACACACCCCCACCCACACATTCTCCATCCACACACACACATCTCCCACCCACACATTCTCCATCCACACACACACATCTCCCACCCACACTCCCCCACATACTTCCCCCAACCACCACTCCCAGTACCGACTTGTAGGAATCAAGTCAGTAATCCATACTTCATACAGTTTTCTCCATATAGCGTCTTTCTTTTATCTTGGCTGACCAGTTTATTTTATTGTGCTACTGTTTTATTTGTGGCATATTCATGTGATATTTCCTCATGTTCGTGTGAATGTATTGTCATTCTGTATCAGTATTTCCCATGTTCCCTTGCAGCATGCCAGCAAATGGAGAAGAGAATAGAACAGCTGGTGATGGATTCATTTGGTCAGCAGTTTTACGGCAAAGCTCTTGAATGTCTCAAGATTTTACGACAGGAGTCTGTCCAGGTACGTGCATTGAACATTTTCAAATAGACATTGTGATGCAAACTACTGCAACTAGTTTACCTAGGGACTTCTGGAGCTAGTTAAGCTAGGGACTATGGAAGCTAGTTTAGCTAGAGACTACTGCAGCTAGATTAGCTAGAGACTTCTGCAGCTAGATTAGCTGGGGACTACTGCAGCTAGTTTAGCTAGAAACTACTGCAGCCAAATTAGCTAGGGACTACTGCAGCTAGTTTAGCTAGAGACTACTACAGCTAGTTTAGCTAGAGACTACTACAGCTAGTTTATCAGACTACTACAGCTAGTTTAGCTAGAGACTACTACAGCTAGTTTAGCTAGAGACTACTACAGCTAGTTTAGCTAGAGACTACTACAGCTAGTTTAGCTAGAGACTACTACAGCTAGTTTAGCTAGAGACTACTTCAGCTAGTTTAGCTAGAGACTACTACAGCTAGTTTACCTAGAGACTACTACAGCTAGTTTAGCTAGAGACTACTACAGCTAGTTTACCTAGAGACTACTACAGCTAGTTTACCTAGAGACTACTACAGCTAGTTTAGCTAGAAGCTACTACAGCTAGTTTACCTAGAGACTACTACAGCTAGTTTACCTAGAGACTACTACAGCTAGTTTAGCTAGAAGCTACTACAGCTAGTTTACCTAGAGACTACTACAGCTAGTTTACCTAGAGACTACTACAGCTAGTTTAGCTAGAGACTACTACAGCTAGTTTAGCTAGAGACTACTTCAGCTAGTTTAGCTAGAGACTACTACAGCTAGTTTACCTAGAGACTACTACAGCTAGTTTAGCTAGAGACTACTACAGCTAGTTTACCTAGAGACTACTACAGCTAGTTTACCTAGAGACTACTACAGCTAAACGCAGGCAATGAATTACCTGGGGATACGATTTGATCGAAGCCTTGCTTATAATGAGCACATAGACCAGGTGATAACAAAGGCCAAGCGGGGTTTGGCTGCGATGCGTGTGATGGCGGCAGCAAACTGTGGGCAGCGCCATCTATGTCTTCTGTACGAGGGGCTGGTCAAGTCTGTTTTGGAGTATGCAATGGCAATCCTGACTCTCAGCCGTAAGCAGATAGAAAGGATGGAAATGATACAGAATGAAGCTATGCGCATTATTCTTGGATGTACAAGAGATACAGCATGCAGGGCGATGCGCTACCTTCTTGATTTTCCAACCATTGAAGAGAGAATACAAGTTTGCAGGGCACGCGCCTACCTCAGAGTTAATGCAAACACACAACATCCACTGCATAGTGAAATTATGAAGGTGAAGGGCAGCAGGTTAAAAAGAGGACGGTCGTGGATGGGTCAAGCCGAAGACATTCTTCAACAGGTGTGTTCACTTGAGGACTTAGAACCTGGCGAGGAGTGGGTACAAGTGCCAACAGATTTCTGCACATCCTTTTCAGTTTGCATCCAACTAGATAGAAAATGCAGACAAGAAAATCCGGCTGCTGTGGAGGCTGAAGTACAAGCGTTGATTTTCGAGAATTCGCTAGACGATGATGCTGTCATCTACACAGATGGGTCGGTCGTCCGACATGTGAGAAGCTCATGGGCCTTTACGGCTTGGGCCGGAGGGAGAATTGTGAAGGAGGACTCTGGTGCTTTCACTGAAACCACAAGTAGCCTGACTATGGAAGTCATGGCAGTAAGTAAAGCAATAACATGGCTCGAGACACAGACATTCACTAGGGCATGTTTCCTTAGCGACTCAATGAACATGATCAAGAGGATAGAGGAGGGGTCGATCCGAAGAGAATGGTTGCTGCCTCTGGAGCGGTCTCGGCTGGCAAAGATTAGTTTCATCTTCGTGCCAGGGCATGCGGGAGTACAAGGAAATGAGCGGGCTGACAAGCTCGCAGGTGAGGCTACTGTGGAGGGCGGACAGCGCCATGGACCAGGCTGACATTCTGAATGCTCTACGAGAAGTAAGACTTTTGCGTGAACCAAGTGATGACTGTGAATCTACAACCATGGCCAGACTGCGAGAACAGCAAATTAAAAGAGGGGTGGCCAAACAAGAACACTACGCAGGAAGTCAAAGAAGATTGATAAACCAACACAGAACTGGCGTCGTTAGCCGCTACACGCTGTGGGATTTGCTGAGGAGGGGATCCGAGCACTTATGGACTGAATGGTTCGATGTGCAATGAGGATGATCTGTCGACTAACTAACTACTACAGCTAGTTTAGTTAGAGACTACTACAGCTAGTTTACCTAGAGACTACTACAGCTAGTTTAGCTAGAGACTACTACAGCTAGTTTAGCTAGAGACTACTACAGCTAGTTTAGCTAAAGACTTCTACAGCTAGTTTAGCTAGAGACTAAGTTTAGCTAGACTACTACTACAGCTAGTTTAGCTAGAGTCTAATACAGCTAGTTTAGCTAGAGACTACTACAGCTAGTTTAGCTAGAGACTACTACAGCTAGTTTAGCTAGAGACTACTACAGCTAGTTTAGCTAGAATCTAATACAGCTAGTTTAGCTAGAGACTACTACAGCTAGTTTAGCTAGAGACTACTACAGCTAGTTTATCTAGAGACTACTACAGCTAGTTTACTTAGAGACTACTACAGCTAGTTTAGCTAGAGACTACTACAGCTAGTTTAGCTAGAGACTACTACAGCTAGTTTAGCTAGAGACTACTACAGCTAGTTTATCAGACTACTACAGCTAGTTTACTTAGAGACTACTACAGCTAGTTTAGCTAGAGACTACTACAGCTAGTTTAGCTAGAGACTACTACAGCTAGTTTATCAGACTACTACAGCTAGTTTACTTAGAGACTACTACAGCTAGTTTAGCTAGAGACTACTACAGCTAGTTTATCAGACTACTACAGCTAGTTTACTTAGAGACTACTACAGCTAGTTTAGTTAGAGACTACTACAGCTAGTTTAGCTAGAGACTACTACAGCTAGTTTACCTAGAGACTACTGCAGCTAGTTTACCTAGAGACTACTACAGCTAGTTTAGCTAGAGACTACTACAGCTAGTTTACCTAGAGACTACTGCAGCTAGTTTACCTAGAGACTACTACAGCTAGTTTAGTTAGAGACTACTACAGCTAGTTTAGTTAGAGACTACTACAGCTAGTTTAGCTAGAGTCTATAATACAGCTAGTTTAGCTTAGAGACTACTACAGCTAGTTTAGCTAGAGACTACTACAGCTAGTTTAGTTAGAGACTACTACAGCTAGTTTAGTCTAGAGACTACTACAGCTAGTTTACTTAGAGACTACTACATCTAGTTTAGCTTAGAGACTACTACAGCTAGTTTAGCTAGAGACTACTACAGCTAGTTTAGCTTAGAGACTACTACAGCTAGTTTAGCTAGAGACTACTACAGCTAGTTTAGCTTAGAGACTACTACAGCTAGTTTAGCTAGAGACTACTACAGCTAGTTTAGTTAGAGACTACTACAGCTAGTTTAGCTTAGAGACTACTACAGCTAGTTTAGTTAGAGACTACTACAGCTAGTTTAGCTTAGAGACTACTACAGCTAGTTTAGCTAGAGACTACTACAGCTAGTTTAGCTAGAGACTACTACAGCTAGTTTAGCTAGAGACTACTACAGCTAGTTTAGCTAGAGACTACTACAGCTAGTTAGCTTAGAGACTACTGCAGCTAGTTTAGCTTAGAGACTACTACAGCTAGTTTATCTAGAGACTACTACAGTAGTTTACTTAGAGACTACTACAGCTAGTTTACTCAGAGACTACTACAGCTAGTCTGCTAAGCCCTAATACAGCTAGCTTAGCTAGAGACTACTTACAGCTAGTTTAGCTTAGAGTACTAACTACAGCTAGTTTCACTTAGAGGACTACTGACAGCTAGTTTAGCTAGAGTACTAACTACAGCTAGTTTATGCTAGAGACTACTACAGTAGTCTTATAGCTAGAGTACTAATACAGCTAGTTTATGGCTTAGAGACTACTGCAGCTAGTTTAGCTTAGAGCTTACTACTACAGCTTAGTTTATCAGACTTACTACAGCTCGGTTTATCTTAGAGACATAACTACAGGCTAGTTTATACCTCGATGACTCTACAGCTAGTTTAGTTAGAGGACTACTACAGCTAGTTTAGTTTAGAGTACTACTACAGCTAGTTTAGCTTAGAGTGACTACTGCAGCTAGTTTAGCTTAGAGTCTACTAATTACAGCTAGTTAGTTTAGCTAGACTACTACAGCTAGTTTAGCTAGCGACTACTACAGCTAGTTTAGTTAGAGTCTATAATACAGCTAGTTTAGCTAGAGACTACTACAGCTAGTTTAGTTAGAGTCTATAATACAGCTAGTTTAGCTAGAGACTACTACAGCTAGTTTAGTTAGAGTCTATAATACAGCTAGTTTAGCTAGAGACTACTACAGCTAGTTTAGTTAGAGTCTATAATACAGCTAGTTTAGCTAGAGACTACTACAGCTAGTTTAGTTAGAGTCTATAATACAGCTAGTTTAGTTAGAGTCTATAATACAGCTAGTTTAGTTAGTCTATAATACAGCTAGTTTAGTTAGAGTCTATAATACAGCTAGTTTAGTTAGAGTCTATAATACAGCTAGTTTAGCTAGAGACTACTACAGCTAGTTTAGCTAGAGTCTATAATACAGCTAGTTTAGTTAGAGTCTATAATACAGCTAGTTTAGTTAGAGTCTATAATACAGCTAGTTTAGTTAGAGTCTATAATACAGCTAGTTTAGCTAGAGTCTATAATACAGCTAGTTTAGCTAGAGACTACTACAGCTATGTTTAGCTAGAGTCTATAATACAGCTAGTTTAGCTAGAGTCTATAATACAGCTAGTTTAGTTAGAGTCTATAATACAGCTAGTTTAGTAGAGTCTATAATACAGCTAGTTTAGCTAGAGTCTATAATACAGCTAGTTTAGCTAGAGACTACTACAGCTATTTAGTTAGAGTCTATAATACAGCTAGTTTAGTTAGAGTCTATAATACAGCTAGTTTAGTTAGAGTCTATAATACAGCTAGTTTAGCTAGAGTCTATAATACAGCTAGTTTAGCTAGAGACTACTACAGCTAGTTTAGTTAGAGTCTATAATACAGCTAGTTTAGTTAGAGTCTATAATACAGCTAGTTTAGCTAGAGTCTATAATACAGCTAGTTTAGTTAGAGTCTATAATACAAGCTAGTTTAGTTAGAGTCTATAATACAGCTAGTTTAGCTAGAGTCTATAATACAGCTAGTTTATGCTAGAGACTACTACAGCTAGCTTAGCTAGAGTCTATAATACAGCTAGTTTAGCTAGAGACTACTACAGCTAGTTTAGTTAGAGTCTATAATACAGCTAGTTTAGTTAGAGTCTATAATACAGCTAGTTTAGTTAGAGTCTATAATACAGCTAGTTTAGCTAGAGTCTATAATACAGCTAGTTTAGCTAGAGACTACTACAGCTAGTTTAGCTAGAGTCTATAATACAGCTAGTTTAGCTAGAGTCTATAATACAGCTAGTTTAGTTAGAGTCTATAATACAGCTAGTTTAGTTAGAGTCTATAATACAGCTAGTTTAGTTAGAGTCTATAATACAGCTAGTTTAGTTAGAGTCTATAATACAGCTAGTTTAGTTAGAGTCTATAATACAGCTAGTTTAGTTAGAGTCTATAATACAGCTAGTTTAGTTAGAGTCTATAATACAGCTAGTTTAGCTAGAGACTACTACAGCTAGTTTAGTTAGAGTCTATAATACAGCTAGTTTAGTTAGAGTCTATAATACAGCTAGTTTAGTTAGAGTCTATAATACAGCTAGTTTAGCTAGAGTCTATAATACAGCTAGTTTAGCTAGAGACTACTACAGCTAGTTTAGTTAGAGTCTATAATACAGCTAGTTTAGTTAGAGTCTATAATACAGCTAGTTTAGCTAGAGTCTATAATACAGCTAGTTTAGTTAGAGTCTATAATACAGCTAGTTTAGTTAGAGTCTATAATACAGCTAGTTTAGCTAGAGTCTATAATACAGCTAGTTTAGCTAGAGACTACTACAGCTAGTTTAGCTAGAGTCTATAATACAGCTAGTTTAGCTAGAGACTACTACAGCTAGTTTAGTTAGAGTCTATAATACAGCTAGTTTAGTTAGAGTCTATAATACAGCTAGTTTAGTTAGAGTCTATAATACAGCTAGTTTAGCTAGAGTCTATAATACAGCTAGTTTAGCTAGAGACTACTACAGCTAGTTTAGCTAGAGTCTATAATACAGCTAGTTTAGCTAGAGTCTATAATACAGCTAGTTTAGTTAGAGACTACTGCAGCTAGTTTAGCTAGAGACTACTACAGCTAGTTTAGCTAGAGACTACTACAGCTAGTTTAGTTAGAGACTACTACAGCTAGTTTAGTTAGAGACTACTACGGCTAGTTTAGTTAGAGACTACTGCAGCTAGTTTAGCTAGAGACTACTACAGCTAGTTTAGTTAGAGACTACTACAGCTAGTTTAGTTAGAGACTACTACAGCTAGTTTAGTTAGAGACTACTACAGCTAGTTTAGCTAGAGACTACTACAGCTAGTTTAGCTAGAGACTACTGCAGCTAGCTTAGCAAATGTTTTGTTTACATTTTATTTCCCTGTATAGTGTGCCTGTATAGTGACACATTATTGCTATAGCTGCGATGTGGAACACAATTGTAGGGTAACAGTTGTGATGTGGAACACAATTGTAGGGTAACAGTTCTGATGTGGGACACAATTGTAGGGTAACAGTTTTGATGTGGGACACAATTGTAGGGTAACAGTTCTGATGTGGGACACAATTGTAGGTTAACAGTTGTGATGTTGGACACAATTGTAGGGTAACAGTTGTGATGTGGGACACGATTGTAGGGTAACAGTTGTGATGTGGGACACGATTGTAGGGTAACAGTTGTGATGTGGGACACGATTGTAGGGTAACAGTTCTGATGTTGGACACAATTGTAGGGTAACAGTTCTGATGTGGAACACAATTGTAGGGTAACAGTTTTAATGTGGGACACAATTGTAGAGTAACAGTTGTGATGTTGTACATGATTGTAGGGTAACAGTTGTGATGTGGGACATGATTGTAGGGTAACAGTTATGATGTGGGACATGATTGTAGGGTAACAGTTGTGATGTGGAACATGATTGTAGGGTAACAGTTCTGATGTGGGACACAATTGTAGGGTAACAGTTCTGATGTGGGACACAATTGTAGGGTAACAGTTCTGATGTGGGACACAATTGTATGGTAACAGTTGTGATGTGGGACATGATTGAAGGGTAACAGTTGTGATGTTGTACATGCTTTTACTGTTATAGTTGTGATGTTGTACATGATTGTAATCTTATAGTTGTGATGTTGTACATGATTGTAATCTGATAGTTGTGATGTTGTACATGATTGTATGGTAACAGTTGTGATGTTGCACATGGTTGTAATGTTATAGTTGTGATGTTGTACATGATTGTACGGTAACAATTGTGATTTTGTATATGATTGTACTATTATAGTTGTGATGTTGTACATGATTGTTCTGTTATAGTTGTGATGTTGTAAATGATTGCACTATTATTATTGTGATGTTGTCCATGATTGTAATATTATAGTTGTGATGTTTTACCTTGTTGTACTGTTATTGCTGCGATGTTGTACATTACAGTACTTTTATAGTTGCAATGTGTGACATGATTGTACTGTTACAATTTCACATTCCACTGTTCACATGGGGCAGTGAATTTAAAGTGATATTCACTGGCACAGGAACGGAGCATAATGGGGATGACCCATTCCCGTGAAGTTGGAACCGCGACTAACTAACTAACTGTACTGTTATAATTGTGATGTTGTATATGATGGTAGGGTTGCAATTGTGATGTTTTACATGATTGAAGGGTACAGTTTTGATGTTGTACATGATTGTAGATGTTGGTGGTTTCATGTTTAACAATCTTTATTTGTTTCTGACTAGAAATCAGAGCCTCACGCTTACAACAGGTTTATACGCAAGTTCAAGGACATTTTAATTCCCAAAGGAAAGAGAGATTTTTGGGACCAGATCATCAAAGGTGGGAATCCTTCAGTGCTTCTTGTGTGTGTCTAGGTCTGTTTGTGTCTATGTCTGTGTGTGTCTAGGTCTGTGTGTGTCTATGTCTGTGTGTGTCTGGGTTGGTTTGTATCCAGGCTTAGTTGTGTGCAATATTTATTTATAGTGAATATTTTATACAGAGAACCGAGGAAGTTGTGTTTTGTTAAATATTTATTATAGTGAACATTTCATATAAAGACAAGTCACTTTTTGTTAATTATTTATTATAGTGAACATTTCATGTAGAGACAGTAGTCACTTTTTGTTCATTATTTATTATAGTGAACATTTCATGTAGAGACTAGTCATTTTTTGTTAATTATTTATTATAGTGAACATTCCATGTAGAGACAGTAGTCGCTTTCTATTAATTATTTATTATAGTGAACATTTCATGTAGAGACAGTCATCACTTTTTGTTAATTATTTATTATAGTGAACATTTCATGTAGAGACAGTAGTCGCTTTTTGTTAATTATTTATTATAGTGAACATTTCATGTAGAGACAGTCGTAACTTTTTGTTAATTATTTATTATAGTGAACATTTCATGTAGAGACAGTCGTCACTTTTTGTTAATTATTTATTATAGTGAACATTTCATGTAGAGACAGTCATCACTTTTTGTTAATTATTTATTATAGTGAACATTTCATGTAGAGACAGTCGTCACTTTTTGTTAATTATTTATTATAGTGAACATTTCATGTAGAGACAGTAGTCACTTTTTGTTAATTATTTATTATAGTGAACATTCCATGTAGAGACAGTCGTCACTTTTTGTTAATTATTTATTATAGTGAACATTCCATATAGAGACAGTAGTCACTGTTTGTTAATTATTTATTATAGTGAACATTTCATGTAGAGACAGTAGTCGCTTTCTATTAATTATTTATTATAGTGAACATTTCACGTAGAGATTAGTCATTTTTTGTTTATTATTTATTATAGTGAACATTTCATGTACAGACAGTCATCACTTTTTGTTAATTATTTATTATAGTGAACATTTCATGTAGAGACAGTCATCACTTTTTGTTAATTATTTATTATAGTGAACATTTCATGTAGAGACAGTCATCACTTTTTGTTAATTATTTATTATAGTGAACATTTCATGTAGAGACAGTAGTCACTTTTTGTTAATTATTTATTATAGTGAACATTTCATGTAGAGACAGTAGTCACTTTCTATTAATTATTTATTATAGTGAACATTTCATGTAGAGACAGTAGTCACTTTTTGTTAATTATTTATTATAGTGAACATTTCAAGTAGAGACAGTAGTCACTTTTTGTTAATTATTTATTATAGTGAACATTTCATGTAGAGACAGTAGTCACTTTTTGTTAATTATTTATTATAGTGAACATTTCATGTAGAGACAGTAGTCACTTTTTGTTAATTATTTATTATAGTGAACATTTCATGTAGAGACTAGTCATTTTTTGTTAATTATTTATTATAGTGAACATTTCATGTAGAGACAGTAGTCACTTTCTATTAATTATTTATTATAGTGAACATTTCATGTAGAGACAGTCATCACTTTTTGTTAATTATTTATTATAGTGAACATTTCATGTAGAGACAGTAGTCACTTTTTGTTAATTATTTATTATAGTGAACATTTCATGTAGAGACAGTAGTCACTTTTTGTTAATTATTTATTATAGTGAACATTTCATGTAGAGACATTAGTCACTTTTTGTTAATTATTTATTATAGTGAACATTCCATGTAGAGACAGTAGTCACTTTTTGTTAATTATTTATTATAGTGAACATTTCATACATTTCATGTAGAGACAATATCACAGAAGTGAATGCTTGGTAACTGACTTGTTGACTTCCACAGAAAAGCAAAGTCTGATAACTAAACTAGAGTGTGAGGACAGTGATGTAACTATAGAGCAGGCACAGAAGTATTCTGCTGGGCAAGTCAAGGTGGAGGAAGACAGTTCAAAACCACGTGAGGAAGAGACAACTGATGATCTCTTGGATCAGCTGTGAATGCTGTCCTTCTCTTGGATCAGCTGTGAATGCTGTCCTTCTCTTGGATCAGCTGTGAATGCTGTCCTTCTCTTGGATCAGCTGTGAATGCTGTCCTTCTCACCATTTCTCACCTGTTATCCACAACTCTGGTGTTTGCCAGAGAGGAGGACATGACAGCACGTCATATTACAAATATTAGTTTGTTTACTGTTATCATGAATGTTTACTGCCCATTATCAGTTTGTTGCCTATTAAGAGAGGTGTGAGACAGGGATGTGTAATGTCTCCAGATGTGTTTTCCTTTTATAGTGAAAATATTTTAAGAAATTTACAAGTTATGAAAGGAATCATCATTGGAGGAAGAAACATCAATAACATTAGATATGCAGATGATACAGTATTGATTGGAGACAATCAGCATGATCTGCAACATTTAGTAGATGCGGTTGTTACACACACAGTGAACAACTAGGGTTAGAATTAAATTGTAAGAAGACGCAGATTATCGTCGTCACTAGGAAGAACGAAATACCACAATGTAATATACATGTAAATGGGAATATTCTTAAACAAGTGAATCTATACAGTTATCTCAGAACAGTCAATAACATCTGATGGGAGATGCCTTGAAGAGATTAGAACAAGAATTGCCATTGTGAAGATAGCCTTTTGCAAGATGAAAAACATACTGACCAATAAAAAGATGTCAATTGCTACGAGAAAAAGAGTGTTGAGGTGCTACATAGAACCCGTACTTTTGTATGGATATGAAGCGTGAACAATGAGCAGTTAAGCTGAAAAACATCTGATGGCGGTAGAAATGTGGTTTCTGAGGAAAATGCAAAGTATACCATGGACAGACAGAAAAACCAATGACTAAGTCCTCCATGAAACAAATGAAAATCATAAACTGATTAGAGAAATTAGATGTAGACAGTCAACATTTATTGGGCATGTTATGAGAAGAAATAAATTAGAGAACTTGGTGACAACTGGAAAGATCGAGGGAAAGAGAACAAGGGGAAGACAGAGAAGTAAATACCTGGATGGTTTGGCTACATTGTATGGTCAAGACAGGAACACTGAGCTGATCCACGACTCTGGTGATCGAGTGAAATGGCGAATCATGACCGCCCATGCTTATCGGCATGGCACATGATGGATGGATGGGTGGTTGGATGGAATTTTGTCTTAAGATTCTTGCCTATTTTCATGAGATTGCTCTCTTGAGAGTGAGTTGTGTGGTTTCATAAGTGTGTTGTATATTATCATAAGTGTGTTTACTGTTATCATGACTGTGTTGTCTGTTATCATGAGTGTGTTGTCTGTGGTTGACTTGTCAGGTAATTGTGTGGTTGACTTGTGTCAGAAAATTGTGTGGTTGACTTGTGTCAGGTAATTGTGTGGTTGACTTGTTTAAGGAAATTGGGCAACAAAATTGTATAAGGTAATTGTGTGACTGAGTTCTGTGCCCAATAATTGTGTGACTGAGTTCTGTGCCCAATAATTGTGTGACAGAGTTCTGTGCCCAATAATTGTGTGACTGAGTTCTGTGCCCAATAATTGTGTGACTGAGTTCTGTGCCCAATAATTGTGTGACAGAGTTCTGTGCCCAATAATTGTGTGACTGAGTTCTGTGCCCAATAATTGTGTGACAGAGTTCTGTGCCCAATAATTGTGTGACTGAGTTCTGTGCCCAATAATTGTGTGACTGAGTTCTGTGCCCAATAATTGTGTGACTGAGTTCTGTGCCCAATAATTGTGTGACTGAGTTCTGTGCCCAATAATTGTGTGACTGAGTTCTGTGCCCAATAATTGTGTGACACAGTTCTGTGCCCAATAATTGTGTGACTGAGTTCTGTGCCCAATAATTGTGTGACTGAGTTCTGTGCCCAATAATTGTGTGACTGAGTTCTGTGCCCAATAATTGTGTGACACAGTTCTGTGCCCAATAATTGTGTGACTGAGTTCTGTGCCCAATAATTGTGTGACTGAGTTCTGTGCCCAATAATTGTGTGACTGAGTTCTGTGCCCAATAATTGTGTGACAGAGTTCTGTGCCCAATAATTGTGTGACAGAGTTCTGTGCCCAATAATTGTGTGACAGAGTTCTGTGCCCAATAATTGTGTGACAGAGTTCTGTGCCCAATAATTGTGTGACAGAGTTCTGTGCCCAATAATTGTGTGACAGAGTTCTGTGCCCAATAATTGTGTGACAGAGTTCTGTGCCCAATAATTGTGTGACAGAGTTCTGTGCCCAATAATTGTGTGACAGAGTTCTGTGCCCAATAATTGTGTGACAGAGTTCTGTGCCCAATAATTGTGTGACAGAGTTCTGTGCCCAATAATTGTGTGACAGAGTTCTGTGCCCAATAATTGTGTGACAGAGTTCTGTGCCCAATAATTGTGTGACAGAGTTCTGTGCCCAATAATTGTGTGACAGAGTTCTGTGCCCAATAATTGTGTGACAGAGTTCTGTGTTGTAATTGTGTGACAGAGTTCTGTGCCCAATAATTGTGTGACAGAGTTCTGTGCCCAATAATTGTGTGACAGAGTTCTGTGCCCAATAATTGTGTGACAGAGTTCTGTGCCCAATAATTGTGTGACAGAGTTCTGTGCCAGGTGATTGTGTAACTGAGCTTCTGTGTTGTAATTTTAATTGACTGAGTTGTGAGAGGTCATCGAGACTAGGACAAATGACATTGTGGTGTGTGTTACCTGCAGATTGTGACATTGGTGAGAGCATTTTGGTGAGAGCATTTCTACTTGAATGAAATATCAACTACACAGGTGTGTCATTGACTTTGTATTTGTAATACCATGTAATTTTGTTCTGCTTTAATGTATGTCCTTGCAAAATAAAATTCCCTTGATATCACCTGTTGTATTAGGCTAGTTTTGGTTGTTATAAACTGTCTGTGTATTTTATGTGACGCTTTTTGTTTTTGTTATGAAGAAAAACAGTTTACTGGTTTCATCTTGACAAACGGAAAAACTGTAAAGTCACTGGTCTGAGGTTGCCAAGGGGAGAAATTGTAAAACCACTGGTTTCTTCTTCTTCGTTCATCCGGAGTTTTTTTTCGGATGTGATTGCGTTGTGCCTGTTTACAGCAGAGCTGCGTTCTTGCGCCGTTAGGCCGACACATCCGACTTCTGCGGGCATTTGTTGACCGGGTTAACCTTCCCGGGAAACCACTGGTTTAATATTCACAAGGGGAGAAACTGTAATCATTGTTTAATGTTGACAAGTGAAAAAACTGAAATCACTGGTTTAATCTTGACAAAGGAAGATACTGGGATATCACAGAGTTAACGTTGTTGCGAGAAGAAACTAGGAAATAACTGAATTAATGTTGTCAAGGGAGGAAAGTGGGAAATCATGAGTTTAATGTTGACATGGGAAGAAACAGAGATCAATGATTTCAAACTGATAACAGAAAAACTGAGAGATCACTGGTTTAATTTTGAGAAGGGAAGAAATTAGTGTGTCAATTGCAAGTTTTGCTGACACTGGTATTGAACAATAGTTGTGGGTTCAGACCTTATCCAGGTGAGAACGCTTGGTACAATTGCATTTCCCTTCTGCAGTCTACCTCTGCTTGCTATCTAATTAATCCCCAAGGAACTGTAGGTGTAGGAGGGTTGTTCTATTGCACTGCCACAATAACACACATTTTACCGTTGGATCACGTAAGCGCCTCCCCCTTCCTCTAGCGAGTTCTCCCCTCGAGTGGCTCAGCCTATCCCTGGACTTGTGACGTTTGTGACCTTTAGTCCATTGACCTGCCTTAACCACTCATCTGGTTCACTCAATCCAGTGATAGTCATCAAACACGTTGATTGTTTAAGACATATTCAGCCACAACAAGAACACAGATAAGTAACCTTTATATTTTCATGTGGTGTTTTTGATGTAATTGTGTCGGTTTGTGTTTGTTTATTCTGTGCTGACAATTTTAGCCGCAACATCCGTTTTGTTTCTTGTAATCATGTTCTAGTAAAACTCACAATCGACTTCTTGTTGTTTGGTAATTCATTCATGACCACACAGTTGGAATGTTAATGGTAATTCATTCATGAACACACAGTTGGAATGTTAATGGTAATTCATTCATGAACACACAGTTGGAATGTTAATGGTAATTCATTCATGAACACACAGTTGGAATGTTAATGGTAATTCATGCATGAACACACAGTTGGAATGTTAATGGTAATTCATGCATGAACACACAGTTGGAATGTTAATGGTAATTCATGCATGAACACACAGTTGGAATGTTAATGGTAATTCATTCGTGAACACACAGTTGGAATGTTAACAAGCAGTGAGTGAAAGTTACCATGAACATGATTGTTACATTACAGAAAATCTTTATCAATCATTTGTTTCAAATAAACTTGTTAGGTGAAGAGTTATTTATGTCTGCAATAACTTCATTCCCACAATGCATCAGGTGGTTTAATGTTGTGATTTGACGGTTGTATGAGATGAGTGGATGCCCTCAGGTTACACAGAAGCACAAAATGTTCATAATCTAATATTCTCTGATCTGGAAATAGCCGAAAAGATCTTGTTCTGTCTATGGAACCAGTCTTGAATCTGACTGTACTTGAGGTGCTCTTCTCTTGAGTTATGTCAGCATTTTTCCTTGGCATTCAGAATCAAAGTTTTATTTCTGAACTCAGTGCAAGTCATCTTATCCTTCATCCTGTCCTTGAGTTGCGCAGAATGGATGCATTTTCTCTTAGTCAGGTGCGGTATATCGTGTGCGGTAACAGATTGCCTGTCTGATTAATTACAACAAGGGAACAAATTGATAGGCCATTGAATACATGTTTACAAGAGAAGAAAGAGATCACTAGTTTAATATTGATTATGGCATCACTGGTTCAATACTGACAATTGTGAATACCAGTTCATATTTGCTTTCTAGATTGCTTCATATGGTAGCTTATTGTTTGTTATGTGTTGTTTTACAACTGTCATGTAATATTGTTATTCTAGAGTTGAGTCAAGAACCGACATCACTGCTCTCCGGGCATTCCCATAAGCACTCAGTCCTCATCTTCAACAGCCAGTGAAGAGTTCCAATACTAATAGTGCACGTTGCGATCTGATTATACGTCCATCTTGCTTTGCCTCTGAGTGACGACTGTCGACCAGATCATCTTACCACTCCTTGTTGTTCTTCAGCATTAATAACATTCTCCCAGAGAGCCTTCAAACTACTGAACGTAAAACTTGCCTAGTACATCAACAGCAGCTGAAAAATGCTGGTGTTGACTGCAACGTCAAAGGATATGCAACATTTAAAAAAAAAGAGGGCCTTCACCACATCTGCCTTATCATGCATCAAATCACCCCTTAATAATCATTTCCAACCACACCAGAGTGTCTTGGAGAAAAGGTCCAGCGAATGCTCACAACCCATGACCTCCGAATTGATGCAAGCCATTCAGCACGAAGCATGCCAGTCTTCACCTTTGCCAGCATGTTTTGCGACAGGTACAATCACGACATGCAAATACAGTTTGTTCTGCAACCAGCGGAAAGCTGCAGTAACCGCCTCCACCTCCATTCTAAGACTTGAGGTTGTGGTGTCATATGCCAAGCTCTCCTGAACTTGTCAACACTGAATTATGATCCTGATTTTGTGTATTCCCAGCTGAACTCATGATAACTCATCTGTGAAGTTCAACGCTTGGCACACATCACAATCTGGTCACCTCGTCACTCAAAAGCATTTTCTAGTTCATATTTCTCATTTTGCTCGCCTACCGACCTGGTGGTCAGAGGTTTGAATGCACATCCGAGCGGATTTATCAAATAGATCTGAGGTATCCGGTAGACACGCCTAACACTAACAGGGAAGGGGTGAGTGGCATGGTAGTGACCACAGAATCTATAGACTGCCGACTGTACACAAGACCTAAAACTCACGGAAAAGAGAATTAGAGATCATCATCAAATGCCATGCCGGCTGGCGTAGGTGTTCATGACTCTCCTTTCTTATTGTATATAATGTTCTAGTTTCATTAGCCTCTTTCGGTCAGTCCAAGGAATTCACAACATTAATCTCAGGACTATTCATGTGGTCTTGTAATTCAGCTTCTGATATTGCTATTAGTACTTGGTCGTCCGCAAACAGGAGTTCTCTAATGGTTAGATTTGCAGATGATTCTTCTTCTGTGTTCTCGTCATGCGGTATTCTTGCTGTCTCTGCTTGGCTGGTTTCTTTACATATGTTGTCTATATATGTTATGAACAAGAGGGGACATTTCTGTCCCTTCCAATCTTTTCCTAATTTGTTCATTTACATTCCAAGATTAACAGCCATACAGTAAAACAGGTTATGTATAGCGCCTCAGCACTCTCTTACATTCAACGATAGTGGCTTAATGCATATGATATTCTTCATTTTCTTAAATGCAGCCTTAGAATTAGAGATGAAAAATACAGAGAGGACATGGAACAAACGATCGAACAAGTGATTTTTAAAAAAAAATGTTTATTGAATGGTCACAAATTGAGCATGCATGTCATTCTTTCATTCGGCACTTTCAACAATTCATCTTTCACATAGTAATTGTATGGTGTATAGTAGTGTGCATGTTCAATTATTCATGTTGCAGTAATTCTCCATCATCATCATCATTGTAGTCGTTGTCATCGTCATCATATGCCATGCAGATAAGCATTGGCGGTCATGGTTAGCCATCTTTCATGATCATCTGTCTTGGATCAGGTCTGTGGTCTTGTCCCTATTGTCCTCTGTTGAGCTCCGACCTTTGCGGAAAGAACGCTTTTATTAGTTCAAAACCAATCGTCGTTGCCCTTCGCGGGGCGTTTCCACTGGTGACTCTGGATAACTTTGTGCTGATCGCATGGCCTTATGTGCCAGCGACACATCTTTCAAATGTCTGCCCTATCAAATGTTGATGGTACGTGACATGCCTACCATGTTTGAAACGGGTAACGGGGAATCTTGGTTTGATTCCGGAGAGGGAGCATGAGAAACGGCTACCACATCCAAGGAAGGCAGCAGGCGAGCAACTTACCCACTCCCTGCACGGGGAGGTAGTGACGAAAAATACCAATACGGGACTCTATCGAGGCCCCATAATTGGAATGAGCACACTTTAAACTCTTTAACGGGGATCTATTGGAGGGCAAGTCTGGTCTCAGAAGCTGCTGTAATTCCAGCTCCAGTAGCGTAAATTAAAGTTGTTGCAGTTAAAAAGCTCGTAGTTGGATCTCAGGTGGAGGCGGGGAATGCCCATGGTCTGTCCCTGCCTTCTCTTGAGGACTGACCGGTATGTCTCCGGCTGATCTGAACGGACTAGCTGAGATGGGGATAACACCATAACAGTGAGAGTAGAATGTCCTTCAAAACACCCGGGAAGGTTAACCCCGTCAACAAATGCCCGCAGAAGTCGGCCCAAAGGCGCAAGTACCGCAGCTCTGTTGTAAACAGGCACAAAGCAATAACGTCCGAGTGAGAGTGGAATGTCCTTCGAAACACCCGGCAAGGTGAATCCGGTCAACAAATGCACGCAGAAATCAGATGTGTCGACCTAAAGGCGCAAGTCTGTAAACCTGCACAACGCAATTACGTTTGGAAAAAAAAACACACCCCGGATTAACACAGAAGACGAAGAAGAAGATACCCTGTTGCAAACTGTTCAGGTAATGAAATCTTTGCTCTTCCGTTGCTATTTTTCCATCATGCTTTCACTACGTTTTCAAGCTTATTTCTCTTCATAATGTGCCCACACATTCTTGACTGTTTATGTCTAGTTTCTGTAATCAGTTTACGGTATTTTTAGATTTCTTTGACAGCTTGCTGGTGGCTAGAGGGCTGCACAGGCAGACATGCTTTGTTTGTATAGGACTCACGAAATATGCTTCAGCAAGTGGAGACTGGAATGTTCCGGGTGGAGTGGCGAGCGAGACAGGACCGAGATTGCGAGCACATGGATGTTCCATCGAGAGCATGCATGTGTGTGTGTGTGGCAATGAACAGGCTGGTAGATTAGCAACTGTTGCCCGTTTGGCTGGACTGCTATGTTAAGATAAAGGTGATGTTGTGCAGACTTATCTGGAATCGGGTGGAGTGCAGCCGAACAATATCTGGAAAAAAACTGGCTTAGAAATTAGTGAATAGTGAGTCTGGACGAGAAAAAACCAGACAGGCTTTTAATGAAAATACTAATAATTAGCATTAGAAGGGGATTCGGGCACCACGACAGAGTTCTGGTGTGGTCTAGGGAGACGCCTGAGGAATGCAGAGACATGGTGGTTTAGGAGATCTTCAAGGAGAGGATGAAGAGAGAGTGTGACTGGTTGCCCAACAGGCGCAGCAGGGCCAGTGGATGTTATGGGAAGGGATAGTGCAGAAGTCGCTTACCTGGACTGAGATATGACGTATGGCACCACTGCTCTTAAGTTTCGTCGTCCGATTCCTCTACGGCAGTGGTTCTCAATCGGTGGGGAATCCCCCCCCCCCAGGAGGGGGGGGGGGGATGAAGACCATTTCAAGATCGCGTTAATACAAGAACCGATTACTTGATATTGTTTTTCCCTTCATACTTTACAATTAAGTATGTCTCATCCTTCTAAAATTCATTTTATAAAGTAAGTACACGCACAAATCACGTTTTATGTGGATGTCTAGACTTGTTTTAGTATGTGCTATTAAATTTACCTTACATATTTCCGTATACTGTGTAGGGGTGGGGGATTTTTAGATAGGAAATATGAAAGGGGGGGGGGATGACGTTCTGAAAATACGGTGAAAGGGGGGGGGGCACGGGCCAATTTTTTTATAGGAAGGGGGGGGATGACGTTCTGAAAATATGGTGAAGGGGGGCACGGGCCAAAAAAGGTTGAGAACCACTGCTCTACGGTGTCTTACCATCAGCTGCCAACCTGGTCAAGTGGGGTAAAGCCACTGACCCGTCCTGTCTTCTCTGTACAAAGGTCCAGACAGAGAAGCACGAGTTGTCCGCATGCAAAGTAGCGCTAACCCAAGACCGATTCACATGGCGCCACAACAAAGTCCTCGCTGGGCTTTCAGCCATAGTGGATGTAGCCAGAATGCAGGCGAACAGAGGGGCCAGGCCGAGGCGCTGTGAATTTACTTCGACCGAGCCGGGCAGCAATGCAGAGACAAGGAAGGCTCCGCTGTCGACTTGCCGTTTCCGACCGTTTTCGATGGTGCGGGTGACTGGGAGCTGACGGTGGACATTAAAGGGGCATGGGGAATACCCTGAGGTGACATCGTACTTCTCTCCTCGTCGGCCAAGGAGCTAACGCTTATTGAGTTGACAGTCCCAACGGCGGCTATTCGCCGTTGAGGTAGGTGCAAGAGGTCTAGTCTCCCACTCCGTGTATGATGTGCTAAAGCAAATGGATATCAAAGGACAAGGGAGAACACGGGCACAAAAACAACTGGATGAGTATAACAGTGTGTCTGTTATGAATTGGCACGGCTAAAGGTCGGGGTTCCAAAAGCAAAGCATGGCACTTACTGTGCAACGTAAAAATTAGACAGTGCACGGGTGAGCACTGTCGCTTGATGGTCCGATAAGTGAGTCATAGGGGATGACAACTTAGTTACGGGACAGAAGCTTCTGACCATCTCTCGAGTAGCAGCTTAGGGTTCCATCTGGCGAGATTTAGGTTTAAAGTCGAAGATTTTATAAAGAAACTTTGTAATTAGAGCCGTGACCTGACCTTTTGTGGCCATGCTGATCCTGAATTTATATGAAATAACAATAAACGTAACAGAACCAGAATTCGCCTGTGTTTAGACTGATTAGAGAAATTAGACGTAGACAGTCAAAATTTTTTGGACATGTTATGAGAAGAAATGGGTTGGAGAACTTAGTGACAACTGGCAAGATCGAGGGGAACAGACCAAGAGGAAGACCGAGAGGAAAATACCTGGATGGCTTGGCCACATGGCATGGACGAGACAGGAACACTGAGCTGATCCACGACACTGGTGATCGAGTGAAATGGCGAGTCATGACTGCCCACGCTTTCCGGCATGGCACATGATTGATTGATTGATTTGAGTCTGAGAAATTAAAGAATGCCTGCACCACTATACGTCACGTCCTTTGACGCCCCCTGCAGACGGCCATAATGGTTGGCGACTCTGCTATATGAGGCAACCGAAAAGGCCTCGAGCTGACTGGAATCGCCGAAACATGGATTTGGACATGTCTCGAAACTAATATAGTTAAAGCGGTAACTGCAGAACGACTAACAATCTCTCAATTAAGAGCAAGAACTTGCACTGTCTCGTGTCGACTCCATAGCCTTCCCTCAGAGCGAGGATAGTGCATCTAAATACATACAGGACTGTTCGCTGGGGCAATCGCCGCACGGCATGTTGTCAAATCATGCACATGTCGGCCGAAGTCCAACCTCCATACCAGGGCGGTAGTCGTCTTCCGTAAGTCGCACTCAACAGCTGAGACCAAGAGATGGGTCGAGAAACCCAGAGGAAGAACCGGCTTCTTAGAGTGCGGCGCCATGAACGGGTCACGAAGAAGGAACATGGCAACGTAGACGAATGGAGGCACGTTATGGCCGTGGTTGGGGAAGAAGCTGGCTCCCCACGACCACAGGTGCTAAGGTAGTGTGAGGGCACAAGCACCGGTTGCACAGGCTCTCCTCACTAAGGGAGGGGAGGCTTGAGAGTGGACGTGTTCACAGCTAAGGGACAAGCACAAACAACAAGGACAACAAATCGACCGAACGTCTCGCATGGCAGGGGAAAGACGCCCGGGGTCATGACCCGGACGGGCCCGCCCCTAGAGAATGTCAAGTAGGTAAATGGGCCGAAACATTCGAGGAAGGAGTCTACTTCTGATGATCAGGAACCCCCTGTCATGTTAGCTCCGCGCAGAGTTTTTATCACTTGCATGGCAATTGGGTTGTAAAGAGATGGATGGAGCATTTGTGGAAATGTCACGATTGTATTGATGTTCATTCATTCATGCATTCATTCATTCATTCATTCAGTAGCATGTCCCTTGCAGAACTTTGCTCCAATAACAACCATTCGGAAAACTTCTCGGTCATAAGCAAGACATCCTTCGGTTCAAGAGTGCATTGTTTCGGAGACTCCTGGGGGTCGTCGCTGGAGCTAAGGAGTTCGTGCTTTGTGCGACGCTTTCCGCGCTGCGGAAAGAGGCTGAGCAATATAGGATAACAATGCTGTGCAATGAAGTCGACCCTGTCGACTTTTAGGCGACTATATTTTAAGCAAGATGTCCCACATCCGAAACACCCATCTGGAGATCATCCGCCACATCCTGTACCCATCTTATTTTTGGCCTTCCTCTTCCTCTCTTTCCGGGCACATACTCCTCCATGTTTGTGTTCAAGTGACCAACATATTTACATTTCTTTGTTGTAGCGTCTTTAGTAGCCAACCTTCTCCAATATTCAGCTTTTATTGTATTGAAGCCATTGAATGGTGTATTGATGTAGATTCTTAAATTCAGCAATAGACATTAGCAGCGTTTTGTTTTTCTTTTCTTCTTTCGCATATCCTATTTACAGGACATCGCTGTCAACACCAGCATTTTACAGCTGTTATTGATGTCTCGGCAAGATTACTCTCAGTAATTTGCCATTGCTTTCTGAGCGACAGGCTCGCATACCCCCGTAGGTAACCAACGCGACGCAATCCGCCACCGAATCTCGCTCAGCTGTGTTCCCCTACGTGGATATACGGAGAAAGTCAACACCTCAGCCAGGGAGACAGCATTAGCCGCATTAGGTATTTTAATTTGTTTCTTCAAGGACTGCCTCATTCGTGTTTTCCCCCGTCCATGCTATTCTGAAACCACTTTTCCACAGCCATTAGATGTGTCTGCTGTTTGTCAGTGCTTGCTTGCTTGCGTGTGTTCGCTGGCTGTGAACTCCAGCGTGAAGTCCTGTATGTCGGATGAAGACATCCTGTTGTCCAACATCAGTGTGATGTCATACCGGACCTGAGGTTTGCGTGAGTATCCGTTGTCCCATGTCTGGCTTATTGATGTGCAGACTGGTGGTTCCTCACCATGCAGGCAGATACTCTCCGGCTTTCCGAGGAATCATCGATCCTACTGATGTTAGCCAGGGACCTGTTGTCAGTATTTCACAAGCAGTCAGCAGTACCTATTCTCCCTTGGGAGGAAAAACCCCACAAAACAATTCAATGAACTCAATGTTTATGTCGGGTGTCACCGTCACACAAACCCGACCAATGGGAGTTCGACCAGCAGGCACGTGACACACGGCAGCAGACGACGCAGCAAGGTGGAGGTCACCAGGAGACCCATGTTTGTACAATAATCAGCCAGCCACCGTTCCAGCCGCCGGTTTCAATGTACTCAACAGTCTAGGAATGTCATGACAGTTCGCATATTTGGCGAAGAATTCATTCTGATTTGGCGACATAACTAGCTTGATTTGGAAACGACCAACGCCGGGATTTACCTCGCTTCCATGATTTTCAATGTAGCCAATCCTGGAAGTTCGGAGACTTCGAGTCGAGGGCCTGTTTAGTTTTTAATATTGACTATACTAAGACTGTTCAAAGTTTATTTATTGTGAGCAAGCTGCTATATTACTGCTAACATTACTAACTAGTAACTAGTAACACTAACTATCTATTCGGGTCCAATGATCTGAAACTGTCAGGATGCTGGGTACAAGTATTCCGCTGACACGATGTATTTCAAATGCTGTTTACAACAGATTTCATGTTCTAGCACTACCACTAGCAGGTGTGAACCATAGATTGGCCATGTTGAACCCATCTCGTCGTTTTAAGGCCACTTTAGCTGCACCCAGCCAAGCAAGTTTGAGGCGACTTCTGTCTTCACAAGACGATGGACATACTACTATTACTACTACTACTTCAGACTTGTAAGTAACTGGGCTTACATCCTTTCATTCTCAATATAAAGGCAGGTAATACCTTGAAATATTCCACACCACACAACTATAAGTATTATAAGCCAATTTGCAAGTTGGATATCTTTTCATTAAAGCTGTCCATCATTAGTTGACAGATTATCATCACTACACATCGGGCCAATGAGTCCATAATTGCTTGGATCCCGTCCTCACAATCTCCCTCAGCGTGTAGTAACTGATCCCATCCTCACGATCTCCCTCAGCTGTGTAGTAACTGATCCCGTCCTCACAATCTCCCTCAGCGTGTAGTAACTGATCCCCTCCTCACGATCTCCCTCAGCTTGTAGTAACTGATCCCGTTCTCATGATCTCCCTCAGCATGTAGTAACTGATCCCGTCCTCATGATCTCCCTCAGCATGTAGTAACTGATCCCCTCCTCATGATCTCCCTCAGCATGTAGTAACTGATCCCGTCCTCATGATCTCCCTCAGCATGTAGTAACTGATCCCCTCCTCATGATCTCCCTCAGTGTGTAGTAACTGATCCTGTCCTCATGATCTCCCTCAGTGTGTAGTAACTGATCCCCTCTCATGATCTCCCTCAGCTTGTAGTAACTGATCCCAACCTCATGATCTCCATCAGCTTGTAACTGATCCCGTCTTCACTATCTCCCTCAGCTTATAGTAACTGATCCCATCCTCACTATCTCCCTCAGCCTGTAGTAACTGATCCCATCCTCACAATCTCCCTCAGTGTGTAGTAACTGATCCCATCCTCATGATCTCCCTCAGCATGTAGTAACTGATCCCCTCCTCATGATCTCCATCAGCTTGTAGTAACTGATCCCTACCTCACGATCTCCCTCAGCTTGTAACTGATCCCATCCTCACTATCTCCCTCAGCTTGTAGTAACTGATCCCATCCTCACTATCTCCCTCAGCTTGTAGTAACTGATCCCATCCTCACTATCTCCCTCAACTTGTAGTAACTGATCCCGTCCTCATGATCTCCCTCAGCATGTAGTAACTGATCCCGTCCTCATGATCTCCCTCAGCATGTAGTAACTAATCCTGTCCTCATGATCTCCCTCAACTTGAAGTAACTGATCCCGTCCTCATGATCTCCCTCAGCATGTAGTAACTGATCCCATCCTCAGGATCTCCCTCAGCATGTAGTAACTAATCCTGTCCTCATGATCTCCCTCAGCATGTAGTAACTGATCCCATCCTCATGATCTCCCTCAGTGTGTAGTAACTGATCCCGTCCTCATGATGTCCCTCAGTGTGTAGTAACTTATCCCCTCCTCATGATCTCCCTCAGTGTGTAGTAACTGATCCCTACCTCATGATCTCCCTCAGTGTGTAGTAACTGATCCCCTCCTCATGATCTCCCTCAGCATGTAGTAACTGATCCCCTCCTCATGATCTACCTCAGCTTGTAGTAACTGATCCCTACCTCATGATCTCCCTCAGTGTGTAGTAACATCCTGTCCTCATGATCTCCCTCAGCTTGTAGTAACTGATCCCTACCTCATGATCTCCCTCAGCTTGTAACTGATCCCGTCCTCACTATCTCCCTCAGCGTGTAGTAACTGATCCCATCCTCACTATCTCCCTCAGCCTGTAGTAACTGATCCCATCCTCACAATCTCCCTCAGTGTGTAGTAACTGATCCCATCCTCATGATCTCCCTCAGCATGTAGTAACTGATCCCCTCCTCATGATCTCCCTCAGCTTGTAGTAACTGATCCCTACCTCACGATCTCCCTCAGCCTGATCCCATCCTCACAATCTCCCTCAGTGTGTAGTAACTGATCCCATCCTCATGATCTCCCTCAGCATGTAGTAACTGATCCCCTCCTCATGATCTCCCTCAGCTTGTAGTAACTGATCCCTACCTCACGATCTCCCTCAGCTTGTAACTGATCCCATCCTCACTATCTCCATCAGCTTGTAGTAACTGATCCCATCCTCACTATCTCCCTTAGCTTGTAGTAACTGATCCCATCCTCACTATCTCCCTCAACATGTAGTAACTGATCCCGTCCTCATGATCTTCCTCAGCATGTAGTAACTGATCCCGTCCTCATGATCTCCCTCAGTGTATAGTAACTGATCCCATCCTCATGATCTCCCTCAGTGTGTAGTAACTGATCCCATCCTCACAATCTCCCTCAGCGTGTAGTAACTGATCCCATCCTCACAATCTCCCTCAGTGTGTAGTAACTGATCCCATCCTCATGATCTCCCTCAGCTTGTAGTAACTGATCCCGTCCTCACAATCTCCCTCAGTGTGTAGTAACTGATCCCATCCTCATGATCTCCCTCAGCTTGTAGTAACTGATCCCGTCCTCACAACCTCCCTCAGCATGTAGTAACTGATCCCGTCCTCATGATCTCCCTCAGCTTGTAGTAACTGATCCCGTCCTCATGATCTCCCTCAGCATGTAGTAACTGATCCCATCCTCATGATCTCCCTCAGCTTGTAGTAACTGATCCCGTCCTCACAACCTCCCTCAGCATGTAGTAACTGATCCCGTCCTCATGATCTCCCTCAGCATGTAGTAACTGATCCCGTCCTCATGATCTCCCTCAGCGTGTAGTAACTGATCCCGTTCTCACGATCTCCCTCAGTTTGAAGCAACTGACAACACCAGTTCTGTGTTGGTTGACTATTCTTCTGTGGCCCCCTGCATAGCACCCTTGTTTGGCTTCACCCCTGTTAACTTGACATTCTTGCAGTCAGGTTAAGGTTGCAGATTCACAATCATCACTTGATTCGTTTAATCACCCTCTTTGATGGCATTCACTGTAACCAATCACTTGATTCGTATAATCGCCCTCTTTGAGGGCATTCACTGTGTCCAATCATCATTTGATTCGTTTAATTGTGCTCTTTGAAGGCATTCATTGTATAAACCTGATCCATTGCTTATCTGCCTGTCACTCTTATGCACAGAGAGAGAGAGAGAGAGAGAGAGAGAGAGAGAGAGAGAGAGAGAGAGAGAGAGAGAGAGAGAGAGAGAGAGAGAGAGAGAGAAAGAGAGAGATTGTTTTTAATGTGTAAAATTTTAGATGTCTTTTGATTTTGTTGGTTTGGTTTGTTCATATTTGCATGTTATCTCAACCTGATAACTCAGACTCACTGTTAAAGCACTGTCGGTGTATCAACAGAGACATCACATTTGACATCAACGACTTATACAAGTACCTCAGTGATGAGCAAGGAAAGCTATCCATTTCCAAATTTGTGCAGGTATGTTCAGGTACATTTTATATGAAGTTGGAATAGTAGTGATTGTCTGTACAAAGATGGACTGAAGACAGTGTTTGTCCTCTCCACACAAACTTGTTTTCATAGCTCCACTTCACAACCGAGAAAAGATGCTCAGAAAGTTACTTGTCTCCCACTTGGATATTGAATGCCAGATTCATCGGCATAAGGATCTAGTTTACTGTGCCACCTGTCTTCTCTTGTGTTTCTCCTTAATGTTAGCTGGTGTATGTTTGGAAAACACACTGAGATAACATAAGGATCTAGAAGTTTACTGCTCCACCTGTCTTCTCTTGTTAGTTAGTTAGTCGACAGATCATCCTCATTGCACATTGAACCATTCAGTCCATAAGTGCTCGGATCCCCTCCTCAGTAAATCCCACAGCATGTAGCGGCTAACGACACCAGTTCTGTGTTGGTTTATCAATCTTCTTTGGCTTCCTGCGTAGTGTTCTTGTTTGGCCACACCTCTTTTAATTTGCTGTTCTCGCAATCTGGCCATGGTTGTAGATTCACAGTCATCACTTGGTTCTCGCAAAAGTCTTACTTCTCGTAGAGCATTCAGAATGTCAGCTTGGTCCATGGCGCGTCCGCCCTCCACAGTAGCCTTACCTGTGAGCTTGTCCGCCCGCTCATTTCCTTGTACTCCTGCATCTCCTTAATGTTGGCTGATGTGTGTTTGGAAAACTCACTGGGCTAACATAAACACTATACATCAGAAGAGACTGGGCAACCATTGAAGCGGTAGAAGAATTCATGTGTCAGTTTCAAGACCATCCAATAAGAGAATTAATTGAGAAATGGACATAGAAAAAAGCTGAAAATTCCCACTGCTTGTAGTGGAAAAACTAAGTACCAAACACCATGTGCAAGAAAACAGAGAGGAACTTAAAGAACTATCTGATTACTTATCCATCGTTACTTTCCTTTTACCTCAGATAAACATCGAACTCCTTAACTGGACTCTCCAGTACACACAACAGCAGATTCATACATCTGTGCACTAGAAGCTATTGACTCATGTTCCAACAACTGCATTCATGTGTACACAGATAGGTCAGCCTTCAAGGCCACAATAAAGATGGGATATAGCTCTTATAGTAAAACAAACTTTATATCAACATCATACAAGTTTATGCACCAACAACAGACAGCATTGATGACAGCATCAGTGAATGTTATGATTTGGAGAATGCCTTCAAGAAATGCTAGCATTCACAATCAAATATCATAATGGGGTACTTTAATGCTAAAGTTGGAAATCAACAGGATGGATGCATGGTAGGCAAGAGGAACAGAATGAAAGAGGTTGCAGACTTGAACAGTGGGCAAAAGAGATATGATTATTGGAAATACCTGGTATCAACATCAACCAAGGAGATTATGCACATGGAGTAGTACTGACCATAAGATCAGAATTTTGATTACATTCTCATCAACTGAAGATTTCGAAATGCCTTAACCCTTTACAGGGCAGACGCTTGTCCGTTTTGTAGCCCTGAACGGGCAAGATTTTTTCAGGTTCTGTAAAAATTTTGGGTCGCGTTAGTAAAAACATCACAAATAAGGTGTTAGTCAACCGATTTTAGTTAAATAAACAACACAATGAAGGGAAAAGCATGCAGAATATGTTACTCACGTGATTGTTGCCGGTAATCCATATATGAACACAAATATTTACGAAATACGGCATGTTGTTTGTGATTTTCCGTCATCTATACGGCAATTTACAAACACATTTTCAGAATCATAATCACTTTCTTTAAAGTCCGACTCACGACTGCTAATGCAAAGTAACGCTTTGCACTGATATCTAGCTCCGATTAATAATCAACTTCGTGCCCTTTAATGTCATTTAAATTGAACAGAGCGAAATCTCGGCTATCACTTGAAGAATCGCCGAAATCCATTTTGAAAAACAGCGTAAAACTCCCAAAAACTATCAAAACAAGTCCGTAAAAGTCTGTTCAAAGTCATTGTAGCGCGTTTACAAATGGCGGCCACGTTGTCAAGCTATCGGCGATAGTGAAAGTAGCCGACGGAAGTGTCGGAAAGCCGAGAGATCGCGTTTTTACAATGCATAATAGTATCGGCCGGAATCGGACGCTACGCTCGTATTTAGAGATCGGCCGGTAACGGACGCTATTCCTTGTAAAGGGTTAAAAGTAGTAAAAGCTGTACCAAGTGCAGACTGCTACAGCTAACAGAGATTAATAATAAGCTATTATGCGTATACAATTAAAGAAAGTCAAATATACACCAAGAAACACACAATTTGATCTATGTGCACTGAAGGGTGAGGAGACAAAAGATAAATTCAACGTAGACGTAATGACAGATTTGATGCATTGTCTGATATGGAAATATTATTTGAAGACGTCAGCGACCAATGGGAAATATTAAGGTAATCAATCAACCAAGCTGCAGAAACAACTATCCCAAAAATGAAGTTAATGGGACGTAAGAAATGGATGACAGAAGACATCTTAAAATTCATGGAAATGAGAAGAAAAAAAAAAATAACCATGAAAAATATGAAGAGATTCATAGGAAAATTAGGAAACTGTGCAAAGAAGCAAAAGAAGCTTATCTTGAGGAAAATTGCAGGGAAAATGAAAACCAACACAATAACCAGAATATCAAATTAATGCACAAAAGAATGAATTACTTCACTAACAAAAAGATCACACACGTCATTGGGTTGCCTAAAAACCAGAGATGGCAAAATCTTAATAGAAAAAGATCAGATTTTACTTATATTGTCAGATTATGTGAAAAATCTTTATGATACAAGAGAAGAACAGTGTATTCAGAATAATAATGAAAGCCCATCAATTTTTAAGACTGAAGTTCAGAATGCTGTTAACCAAATGAAAACTGGCAAGACCCCGGGTCCAGACAACATCACAACAGAAATGATCAATTCCTTAGAAGAATATGAAATAGACCAAGTCACCAGATTGCTGAACACAATATATGATACTGGAGATATACCTCCTGAATTATGTAATTCTATATTTATTGCAATCCAGAAGAAATCAGGAACCTTGAAATGTGATGAACATCAAACAATTAGTATAATGAGCCACATCACGAAGATTTTGCTAAGAATCATCATGAAGAGAGTTAGGAAGAAAATACAATCTGAAATAGGAGAACAACAATGTGGGTTCCTAGAAGGCAAGGATACAGTAAATGTTGTGTATATACTCCAGAACATTAATTGAATGTTCTATAAAAGTAAATAAAGACCCACATCTCTGCTTTATTGACTACACAAAGGTTTTCGATAAAGTAAGACGTGTCAACATGATGAAGATGCTTGCAGATCTACAAATTGATGGGAAAGACCTTAGACTTGCAAAAAACATATATTGGAAACAACAAGCTGCTATGAAGATTGATAATGAAGTAGGTCAATATCAGCCTATTAAGAGGAGTGTGTGGCAAGGATGTGTAATGTCTCCAGATCTATGTTTCCTTATGCAGTGAAAATATTTTCAGAAATGTAGAAGACGTGAGAGGAATCACTATTGGGGGATGTAACATCAATAACATTAGATATGCGGATGATACAGTCTTGATTGCAGACAATGAGCAGGATCTGCAACATTTAGTAGATGTGATTGTTGCACACAGTGAACAAGTAGAGTTAGAATTAAATTGTAAGAATAAACAGATTATGGTCATCACTAGGAAGAATGAAATACCACAATGTAATATACAAGTAAATGGGAATATTCTTCAACAAGTGAATTGGTAAAGTTCTCTTGGAACAGTCATAACATCTGATGGGAGATGCTTTGAAGAGATTAGAACGAGAATCGCCATGGCGAAGGTAGCCTTTTGCAAGATGGAATACATACTGACCAATAAGCAGATGTCATTTGCATCGAGAAAAAGCTTTGAAGTGCTACATTGTACCTGTACTTTTGTATGGATGTCAAGCGTGCACAATGAGCAGTCAAGCTGAAAAACATCTGATGGCTGTGGAAATGTGGTTTCTGAGGAAAATGCAAAGAATACCATGGAAAGAAGGAAAAACCAATGACCAAGTACTTCAAGAAAAAAAAGATTAGAACTGTAAACTGATTAGAGAAATTAGACGTAGACAGTCAAAACTTTTGGTACACCTTCTAAGAAGAAGTATATTGGAGAACTTGGTGACAACTGGCAAGATCGAGAGGAAAAGAACAAGGGGAAGGCAGAGAAGTAAATACCTGGCTGGCTTGGCCACGTGGTATGGTCGAGACAAGAACAATGAGCTGATCCACAACTTTAGTGATCGAGTGCGATGGAAAAACATGACCGCTCACGCTTACCTGCATGACCGGCATGGCACATGATGATAAATAATACATGACCGCCCATGATTATCGGCATGGCACATGATGATAAATAATACATGACCGCCCAAGATTATCAGCATGGCACATGATGATAAATAAAACATGACCTCGGCATGGCACATGATGATAAATAAAACATGACCACCCAAACTTACCGGCATGGCATATGATGATAAATAAAACATGACCTCGGCATGGCACATGATGATAAATAAAACATGACCTCGGCATGGCATACGGTGATAAATTAAAGAAAAAAGAAGCCTGTCCATGCCTTGACATATTGGATATATGGTGCTAACTCCATGTTATCATAGACCAGCCAGCACTTGATGTGTGCTTTGTGATGTGTGCTGTGCGATGTATGCTGTGTGATGTGTGCTGTGCGATGTATGCTGTGTGATGTGTGCTGTGTGATGTGTGCTGTGCGATGTATGCTGTGCGATGTGTGCTGTGCGATTTATGCTGTGTGATGTGTGCTGTGTGATGTGTGCTGTGTGATGTGTGCTGTGTGATGTGTGCTGTGCGATGTATGCTGTGTGATGTGTGCTGTGCGATGTATGCTGTGCAATGTGTGCTGTGTGATGTGTGCTGTGCAATGTGTGATGTGTGCTGTGCGATGTATGCTGTGCGATGTATGCTGTGTGATGTGTGCTGTGCGATGTATGCTGTGTGATGTGTGCTGTGCGATGTATGCTGTGTGATATGTGCTGTGTGATATGGAATGTGTGATGTGTGCTGTATGCTGTGTGCTGTGGGATGTGTGCTGTGCGATGTATGATGTGTGCTGTGTGATGTGGTCAATATCACAATGGAGCCACCATACTGCAGGTTCTGCAAACAACAGGGTCACCATCATGAACCAAAATGGAGACTAAAGTAGAACACACCAAGGTGAATGGTACATCTGTGTCAATATTTATGGAGACTAAAGTAGAACACACCAAGGTGAATGGTATATCTGTGTCAATATTTATGGGGACTAAAGTAGAACACACTAAGGTGAATGGTATATCTGTGTCAATATTTATGGGGACTAAAGTAGAACACATCAAGGTGAATGGTATATCTGTGTCAATATTTATGGGGACTAAAGTAGAACACACCAAGGTGAATGGTATATCTGTGTCAATATTTATGGGGACTAAAGTAGAACACACCAAGTTGAATGGTACATCTGTGTCAATATTTATGGGGACTAAAGTAGAACACACCATGGTGAATGGTATATCTGTGTCAATATTTATGGAGACTAAAGTAGAACACACCAAAGTGAATGGTACATCTGTGTCAATATTTATGGAGACTAAAGTAGAACACACCAAGGTGAATGGTACATCTGTGTCAATATTTATGGAGACTAAAGTAGAACACACCAAGGTGAATGGTATATCTGTGTCAATATTTATGGAGACTAAAGTAGAACACACCAAGGTGAATGGTATATCTGTGTCAATATTTATGGAGACTAAAGTAGAACACACCAAGGTGAATGGTATATCTGTGTCAATATTTATGGAGACTAAAGTAGAACACACCAAGGTGAATGGTATATCTGTGTCAATATTTATGGAGACTAAAGTAGAACACACCAAGGTGAATGGTATATCTGTGTCAATATTTATGGAGACTAAAGTAGAACACACCAAGGTGAATGGTATATCTGTGTCAATATTTATGGAGACTAAAGTAGAACACACCAAGGTGAATGGTATATCTGTGTCAATATTTATGGGGACTAAAGTAGAACACACCAAGGTGAATGATATATCTGTGTCAATATTTATGGGGACTAAAGTAGAACACACCAAGGTGAATGATATATCTGTGTCAATATTTATGGGGACTAAAGTAGAACACACCAAGGTGAATGGTACATCTGTGTCAATATTTATGGAGACTAAAGTAGAACACACCAAGGTGAATGGTACATCTGTGTCAATATTTATGGGGACTAAAGTAGAACACACCAAGGTGAATGGTATATCTGTGTCAATATTTATGGAGACTAAAGTAGAACACACCAAGGTGAATGGTATATCTGTGTCAATATTTATGGGGACTAAAGTAGAACCACCAAGGTGATGGTACAATCTTGTCAATAGTTCTGGAGACTAAAGTAGACACCCCAAGGTGAATGGTAACATCTGTGTCAATATTTAATGGGCCCTTTAAGTAGAACACCCCAAGGGAATGTTACATCTGTGTCAATATTTATGGGGACTAAAAGTATAACACACCAGGTTAATGTAATCTGTGTCAATGTTTAATGGGGCCAAAGTAGAACACACCAGGTGAATGGTAACATTCTGTTGTCAATATGTTATGGGGACTAAAGTAGAAACACAGCACAAAAAAGGGGGGGTGATGGTATATCTTAGTCAATATTTATGGGGACTAAAGTAGACACACAAGGTGAATGTTAATCTGTGTCATATTTAATGGGTACTAACGGTGAACACACCAAGGTGAATGGTACATCTGTGTCAATATTTATGGGACTAAGTAGAACACACCAAGGTGAATGGTATATCTGTGTCAATATTTATGGAGACTAAAGTAGAACACACAAGGTGAATGGATATCTGTGTCAATATTATGGGACTAAGTAGACACACCAAGGTGAATGGTACATCTGTGTCAATATTTATGGAGACTAAAGTAGAACACACCAAGGTGAATGGTACATCTGTGTCAATATTTATGGGGACTAAGTAGAACACACCAAGGTGAATGGTATATCTGTGTCAATATTTATGGGGACTAAAGTAAACACACCAAGGTGAATGGTACATCTGTGTCAATATTATGGGGACTAAGTAGAACACACCAAGGTGAATGGTACATCTGTGTCAATATTTATGGGGACTAAAGTAGAACACACCAAGGTGAATGGTATATCTGTGTCAATATTTATGGGGACTAAAGTAGAACACACCAAGGTGAATGGTATATCTGTGTCAATATTTATGGGGACTAAAGTAGAACACACCAAGGTGAATGGTACTATCTGTGTCAATATTTATGGGGACTAAAGTAGAACACACCAAGGTGAATGGTATATCTGTGTCAATATTTATGGGGACTAAAGTAGAACACACCAAGGTGAATGGTATATCTGTGTCAATATTTATGGAGACTAAAGTAGAACACACCAAGGTGAATGGTATATCTGTGTCAATATTTATGGGGACTAAAGTAGAACACACCAAGGTGAATGGTACATCTGTGTCAATATTTATGGGGACTAAAGTAGAACACACCAAGGTGAATGGTATATCTGTGTCAATATTTATGGGGACTAAAGTAGAACACACCAAGGTGAATGGTATATCTGTGTCAATATTTATGGGAACCAAAGTAGAACACACCAAGGTGAATGGTATATCTGTGTCAATATTTATGGGACTAAAGTAGAACACACCAAGGTGAATGGTATATCTGTGTCAATATTTATGGGGACTAAAGTAGAACACACCAAGGTGAATGGTATATCTGTGTCAATATTTATGGAGACTAAAGTAGAACACACCAAGGTGAATGGTACATCTGTGTCAATATTTATGGAGACTAAAGTAGAACACACCAAGGTGAATGGTATATCTGTGTCAATATTTATGGGAGACTAAAGTAGAACACACCAAGGTGAATGGTACATCTGTGTCAATATTTATGGAGACTAAAGTAGAACACACCAAGGTGAATGGTATATCTGTGTCAATATTTATGGAGACTAAAGTAGAACACACCAAGGTGAATGGTATATCTGTGTCAATATTTATGGGGACTAAAGTAGAACACACCAAGGTGAATGGTATATCTGTGTCAATATTTATGGGGACTAAAGTAGAACACACCAAGGTGAATGGTATATCTGTGTCAATATTTATGGAGACTAAAGTAGAACACACCAAGGTGAATGGTATATCTGTGTCAATATTTATGGAGACTAAAGTAGAACACACCAAGGTGAATGGTATATCTGTGTCAATATTTATGGAGACTAAAGTAGAACACACCAAGGTGAATGGTATATCTGTGTCAATATTTATGGGGACTAAAGTAGAACACACCAAGGTGAATGGTATATCTGTGTCAATATTTATGGGGACCTAAAGTAGAACACACCAAGGTGAATGGTACTATCTGTGTAATATTTATGGGGACTAAAGTAGAACACACCAAGGGAATGGTATATCTGTGTCAATATTTATGGAGGACTAAAGTAGAACACACCAAGGTGAATGGTATATTCTGTGTCAATATTTATGGAGGACTAAAGTAGAAACACCAAGGTGAATGGTATATCTGTGTCAATATTTATGGAGACTAAAGTAGAACACACCAATGTGAATGGTATATCTGTGTCAATATTTATGGAGACTAAAGTAGAAACACACCAAGGTGAATGGTACTAGTCTGTGTCAAGTATTTAAGTGGACTCAAGTAGGAACTACCAAGGTGAATGGTACATCTGTGTCAGTGAATACCTAGTACTAGGAAAGTGGTTTGGTGAAATCACATGTCTATTGATCTATTTGTTTGAAGACATACATGACTATATAATTATCTTCACACTCATACACAGGCCTTACGTGCAACAGGGCTACGAGAAACTGACCCCCGCTTGAAGGAGATGATGACCAACTTAAACAATGTCCAGTCAGATCTCACAGACTTGGACACTGCTCACAAAGTCTACTTGGACAGGGAGACTTTCCGAGAGTAAATCCCTCATGTGTGTCTGTCTTGTCTATGAGTAAATCCCTCATGTGTGTCTGTCTTGTCTATGAGTAAATCCCTCATGTGTGTCTGTCTTGTCTATGAGTAAATCCCTCATGTGTGTCTGTCTTGTCTATGAGTAAATCCCTCATGTGTGTCTGTCTTGTCTATGTGTGTCTGTCTTGTCTATGTGTGTCTGTCTTGTCTGTGCAGTCATTTTCCCTTCTTCTGTCATATTTCTATGTCTGTTAGATCATTGCTGTTGACTATTGCATTATTACAATGATGTTAATAAATTATTGACAGACAGACATGGAGTAAACAGTGTGATTATGTTTAACACTTCACAGATGTTAACAGTAAGTAAACAGTGTGATTATGTTTAACACTTCACAGATGTTAACAGTAAGTAAACAGTGTGATTATGTTTAACACTTCACAGATGTTAACAGTAAGTAAACAGTGTGATTATGTTTAACACTTCACAGATGTTAACAGTAAGTAAACAGTGTGATTATGTTTAACACTTCACAGATGTTAACAGTAAGTAAATGATGTGATTGTGTTTAACCTGCAATCTGTCTGTTGTTGTTAACTCTTTCTCTGATCATAGAGTGGCTAGCATAAGAACACATGTGACTGTTCACACCCACACAGAGCAGTAGTGTAGTGGCTAGCATGCTTGAATGCTGACCCTGTGGTTATGTGTTCAGATCTCTATTGAGGCGGGGATGTGAACATAAGTTCATCTGTGCTCCCAGGCCGAGCCAGCCTAACATGGACATTAGGACATGTCCTAGGAACGCGGTTAGCATGGCCGTATGTGCTCCCAGCCTAAAAGAGCGGTCAGCGTGGCCGTATGTGCTCCCAGCCTAGGAGGGCGGTCAGCGTGACCATATGTGCTCCCAGCTTAGGAGGGCGGTCAGCGTGACCGTATGTGCTCCCAGCCTAGGAGGGCGGTCAGCGTGACCATATGTGCTCCCAGCTTAGGAGGGCGGTCAGCGTGACCGTATGTGCTCCCAGCCTAGGAGGGCGGTCAGCGTGACCATATGTGCTCCCAGCTTAGGAGGGCGGTCAGCGTGACCATATGTGCTCCCAGCCTAGGAGGGCGGTCAGCGTGACCGTATGTGCTCCCAGCTTAGGAAGGCGGTCAGCATGACCGGGTCACCCATCAAGTGCCACTAGGTCTATACAAATAATAGGCAGTACAATATAGACAAAATGAGTCCAGCTGTGGAGGAGGGCCCTATCACTTTACAGATGGTCAATACAAATAAGGGGCCACACAATATACACGAATGAACAAATGGACAAACTTTATTTTCAAAGGGTAACAAATTGGGCAAGCAGGCCCGTCTTACATTCGGCCCTTCCAATCACTCATCTTTCATTCATCAGTGCATGGTCCATTCACATAAGTAAAAAAAAAACATTGTCAAATGAATGTTGTAAACATAAACAATGCATGTTACAATGTTATGAGACAAATCCCCAATCCACCCACCCATCCCATATCCATCCGCGTGTCCCCACACACACATCCACCACCCAACCGCACACATATCCACAGGCACATACATGTCCCCCATCCATCCACCCATCCCCCAACCCACCCATCCCCCAACCCACACATCCCACACACACCTCCACATACATCATCTCCCCACCCACACACACACACACATCTCCCACCCACACACAAACCCAGGCACACATGCATGCATCCACCCATCCATCACCCACCCATACATCCCCCCACCTTCACACATTTCCCCACCCACACATCCTCCACCTATCCCATAACCTACCAACACTCACCCACCCACATATCCACATATCCTCCACCCCCCCCCCCACCCCCCCCACACACACCCCCAACCACTCAGCCAAGCACACATCCCCCAACCACATATCCAACACCCACACATACATATTCCTGCCAACTCACATATCCCCGCACCTACCCACACAGACAAAAACCCACACCCAACCACACATCCCCCACTTACACACATCTCCCACCCACACAATCTCCCCACCCACACAATCCCACACCCACCCACATCCCCCCCACCCACACACACACCCCCCACCCACCCCCAACCTATACTCACTTAAACCACCCACACATCCTCCCCCCCCCCCCACCTTCCCCCCCCCCCCCCCCCCCCCCCGATCTCCAATCCCCAATCACACATCCCTTAACTACACATCTCACCACCCATACACTCACACATACACACATTCTCATACTCACCCACCAACACATTCCTCACCCAAAAACACACACCTTCCACCCACACACACCCTACCACCCACATATACCCCACCCACACACATCCGCTGCTCACACACATCTACCCACCCACACATACATCCCCCAGCCATACACTCATCTCTCACACATCCACCCACTCACGTACTCATCCATCAACCACTCACACCCACACATCACCCACCCACCCATCAACACATGCATATCTCATCTACATTCCCGCCCACACACACCCCAACCACCCAACCAAAAACACACATCCCCCATCCTCACATACATCCTTCATCCACCTGCACATCCCACACCTCCCCACCCCTCACACATCTCCCCCCCACACAACACCTCACCCATAAACACATTCCCCCCACACACACCCCACATGCATTCCGCATATACATCCCCGCCCACACATCTCTCACCCACACACACACAAACACACACATCTCCCCACCCACCCATACATCCCCCACCTACAAACATCCCCACCACCCACACATACAAACTCCACCCACTCACATTTACCCCATCCATACTCACGCACTCCCACACACACAGACATATCCCATTCACAGACACACCCCCACACCCATCCCCCACACCCATCACACACCCATCCCCCAACCTACACACATCTCCCACACACCCATTCACCCTCCCTACCCACACCCCCAACCCACCAACACCCACATACTTCCAACCATCCTCCCAAATATCCCCACCCACACACACATCCCTCACACACACACATACATCCCCCACCAACCACACATCCCTTCACCCATCCACACACCACCCATCAACCCACACACAACTCCTCCACACAACCCCTCCACACATACATCCCCCACACCCCCACACACACATCTCTCACATACACACTCACACACACATCTTCACCTCTAGACACATACATGATGCCTCACATTATCACTGAAACTAATAAGAACAAACTCCCACACTTTACACACAGTTGAGACACTGATGATTGTCATGATCATTCTCGCAAAAATTGAGACAAAATTGTACATATACATCGTGTAGCGTAAAATTAGTGATGCAATTCAACTCTCTTTTCTCTATCTCACACACACACACACTATCTCTCTCTCTCTCTCTCTCTCTCTCTCTCTCTCTCTCTCTCTCTCTCTCTCTCTCTCTCTCTCTCTCTCTCTCTCTCTCTCTCTCTCTCTCTCTCTCTCTCTCTCTCTCCCACTCACTAACTCTCACTCACATTACAGTAATGTTATATTATACATGATAAAATCAAGTGGCATACAAAATCATAATATGAAAGACGAGAATACACAAAAAAAATAAAGGTTAGTGCCGACCTCTACCTGAGATTTCCGATGTTTAGGTGGATAAACAATGTCAATGGAACTGATGTGCTCCCAGAGCTGTGACTCTACCCCACCTTGGCAAGTCTCCCTGGAATGAGCATACCATCACCTTTTCACAGTGCTTCAATTGTTCGTTAATATACACAGGCACAATAGCTTCAGGTTGTTGAACACCCCATATCAGACATAGTGTTGTACAAACTGTTTCAGAAATCGTGATGAACAAACCATATCAAACATAGTGCTTCATCAGGGTTCACAAACCAACCTCGTGATTCATCTTCCAACATGATGATTCACCCTCTAGCATGATGTTGCACAGTCAGGCATGGTAGGTTTGTATCACAATCACTTGCCCTTACAGAAGTAGTGGTTTCAGAAAAACAGGCATCCTGGTTCATAAGCAGGCAACACCTGAAAGGAAGAGTGGTAGGTGAGAGTACTCGGCACCAACATTGGCCCACATGCATCAAATCAATGAATACTCAACCTTCAGTAATGCTAATTAGTTTTCATCTAATTAGGGCATCATCTCTATGTTGATAGTATTAAAGCATGGGTATCAGTCCAATGTCAGATGGCCCATAGAACAGCCCGTCGGACAGATTAAGTACCGAGAATGTTGAGTCTGATCATATGTCTCACATACCCCTATTCTTATAGCTGCTGTTGCTAAATTAAATAGCTGTACTAGTTCTAGTATTAATAGAAACTAAATATCAAGGCGAGGAGTCCCTGGACCCCACTCTTACATCATACATATCATAATAGTGATCATCTTAACCCTTTACAGGGCACACACTTGTCCATTTTCTAGCCCTGAACGGGCAAGATTTTTTCAGGTTCGGTAAAATTTCGGGTCGCGTTAGTAAAAACATCACAAATAAGGTGTTAGTCAACCGATTTTAGTTAAATAAACAACACAATGAAGGGAAAAGCATGCAGAATATGTTACTCACTTGATTGTTGTCGGTAATCCATATATGAACACAAATATTTACGAAATACGGCATGTTGTTTGTGATTTTCCGTCATCTATACGGCAATTTACAAACACATTTTCAGAATCATAATCACTTTCTTTAAAGTCCGACTCAGACTGCTAATGCAAAGTAACGCTTTGCATTATACATACATCCATCACATCAGCACTCGCGTACTCATGCCAGTATGAAAAGAACAGGACAGTAAAGAGAAGAATCTAGCGCCGATTAATAGTGAACTTCGTGCCCTTTAATGTCATTTAAATTGAACCTAGCGAAATCTCGGCTATCACTTGAAGAATCGCCAAAATCCATTTTGAAAAACAGCATAAAAATCCCGAAAACTATCAAAAATTGTCCGTAAAAGTCCGTTCAAATTCATACTATCGCGTTTACAAATGGCGGCCACATTGTCAAGCTGTCGGCGAAAGCGAGAGTAGCCGTCGTAAGTGTCGGAAAGCCGAGAGATCGCATTTTTACAATGCATAATAGTATCGGCCGGAATCGGACGCTACAATCGTTTTCTGGCATCGGCCGGAATTGGTCGCTGTGACCTGTAAAGGGTTAATTACCACTTGGGATATAGTAATAATACATTAAAACTTAATTATGTACACCTTCCATTTCGCTGGTGGAGCATCTTTCCCACCCTGTAGCGAAACTCTTCTTGCTTTACTCTTATCTAGAGTCAAGAAGTCATCCAGGTTAAAACATGTTCTCACCTACATGTTCAAAGGTACCACTCCAGTTCTGGCCTCCTCCCAAGCGGATTAGCCTTGGGCCATGACCGAACTTCACGGCTGGCCTGGTTTGCCAGTCATATACTTCGTAAACTTGCACTCAGTCCCCATATCCCATTTGTCCCCGTGCCTCATTCAACCTCCATTCGTCCTTCCATACATCCATCGCATCAGCACTCACGTACTCATGCCAGTATGAAAAGAACAGGACAGTAAAGAGAAGAATCTAGAACGCATGTTTACATCGCGACGGTAACGCAGTCATATCGCCTCGAACCACTTCGTCGTTCGGTACATCGTTCATGATAAGTATCACACAACATTACCTAATATATACGCCACCAAATATCGTATATATCTATATGGCACAAGCTGAAGAACAACGTCACAGAATTCCACAGTTCCATGAAATGAAATCACTATTAAGTTAACACAAAATAGCTACATCACTTCCTATGGCTTGGCAGTACGTGCTCTGCTTCCCTGCAACTAGGCACTTCACTGTCAGAATTCCTCACACTATCAACTTACCTGTCTATTCCAAGAGGCTCTACTAACATCAGATCTAACTGACATAAGTTAGGTTCACAAAATACAACAGTAAACAGCTCCCTATAATGGCATGGCTAACCTAATATAGGCAAATACTTACCATATGCAAATACTAACAATTCTGCACATTTTGCCGATGTAACGGACTTGTAATCTAAGCTGAAAGCAAAACTACACAGTTTACAACCAGTGTTGTCAACAGTGCGGTACACACATGTACGATGTCCTACTTTCAAACCGGCTTATCGATCGCCAACTACTTAGCAATGCCGAATCGCTAGCATATTTAATAAGTTGCCGTACAGACGCGTTTTATGTTCAATTACCACGGTAAAGTAAATAAATAGGTATTTACCTGAATCGTTGAACCATTCACCAGTCAGCTACAAATACTGTCTGATGGCCAACTGAAGGAATGACAGTCAGCCGAACTTGGCTGTGTTTAATAAATGACAGTCAGCCGAACTTGGCTGTGCGTCCTCACACACCAAGAGATTGAAAGTGAATGAGCGCTTACTGCCTAATTTCTTCCTACGTGCGTCTCAACCCGCACGGAGAAATAGTGCAGCACGTTGTGTCTCAACTTCAGCGAGAAACTCGGGTTTCTCCGCACTGGAGAATCTATTTTCTACCTGCACGAGATAAAGTTGGTGTACTAAGCAACCTTGGTCCCGCAAGTCCAGGTGCTTCGAGAACATTCTAGCCGCAGAAAACCTCCTCGACTTTCCCCAGTTTATTTATAACTGGGGAAGTACCTGATGACGCGCCGAGTTCAAGCGGAACCTCTTACGACGAAGCACAGATCTTGCTTCTATTTGTTACAGCATCATGTGTGAGTGGTTATTCTTCAAGTCTTCTAAACAAGGCATCATGTGTGAGTGGTTATTCTTGAAGTCATCCAAACAAGGCATCATGTGTGAGTGGTTATTCTTGAAGTCTACCAAACAAGGCATCATGTGTGAGTGGTTATTCTTGAAGTAAACCAAACAAGGCATCATGTGTGAGTGGTTATTCTTGAAGTCTACCAAACAAGGCATCATGTGTGAGTGGTTATTCTTGAAGTAAACCAAACAAGGCATCATGTGTGAGTGGTTATTCTTCAAGTCTTCTAAACAAGGCATCATGTGTGAGTGGTTATTCTTGAAGTCATCCAAACAAGGCATCATGTGTGAGTGGTTATTCTTCAAGTCTACCAAACAAGGCATCATGTGTGAGTGGTTATTCTTGAAGTAAACCAAACAAGGCATCATGTGTGAGTGGTTATTCTTGAAGTCTACCAAACAAGGCATCATGTGTGAGTGGTTATTCTTGAAGTAAACCAAACAAGGCATCATGTGTGAGTGGTATTCTTGAAGTCTACCAAACAAGGCATCATGTGTGAGTGGTTATTCTTGAAGTAAACCAAACAAGGCATCACGTGTGAGTGGTTATTCTTCAAGTCTTCTAAACAAGGCATCATGTGTGAGTGGTTATTCTTGAAGTCATCCAAACAAGGCATCATGTGTGAGTGGTTATTCTTGAAGTCTACCAAACAAGGCATCATGTGTGAGTGGTTATTCTTGAAGTAAACCAAACAAGGCATCATGTGTGAGTGGTTATTCTTCAAGTCTACCAAACAAGGCAGCATGTGTGAGTGGTTATTCTTCAAGTCTACCAAACAAGGCAGCATGTGCGATTGTACTTGTTACATTTAGTCAGACATACTACAGAAATCTTAAACATATCTGTGTTATACATGGTGTATATATTTGGTCTGTGCTCTTACGCATGAGATGATGTTGTTATCATTTTGCCTCAACTACCTTGGGTTTAAGCTGTGCAATTTTGCTGGTTGTCTGTTGACATGAACTTGTAAAGATAGAGACTATTGTCAGAAAGCTGCAGGTGTTTGAACTTTGTCTGTCTTGCTCTGCCAGGTGTATCGCAGACAACATCATCCTCATAGTGAAAGCTTTCAGAAACCAGTTCATCATCCCAGAGTTTGTGCAGTTCACACAGAGAATTAACGAGCTCTTCTGGAGAGCCAAGGCAAACACTGAAGGTGAAGTGAGTGAAATTCTGTCCTAGTTTATTAGTTGAGACTGGAACATGAACATTCAGGATGTATGCCACCAGTCTAACAACCATTATGTTTGTGTACTTGCAGCTGGCAAGCTACATCCCACAGCTGGCACGGTTCAACCCCGAGAGTTGGGGCCTGGCTATTTGTACAGTTGATGGTCAAAGGTAGGGCCTTCTTGACACTGATCTCTATATGTTTGTTCTGTTGACATTTGTATTATTCACTCATTATGTCAAACATGGCTTCACATAACTCTGATGGGGGTGCTTAACAGGTACTCCACCTTGCCCAAGGGTGTCCTGATAATTCTATATCCATTAAGTCATGAATGGTCCTTGCCTGGCTTGGGTGGTGGAATTAAATAGCTGTGCATCCACTCTTGGGGCACTGATGCTATGCTAATGCTCTGATTAAAATAAGTAGCCATCTCCTCCAAATCTGTATGGCTCATATCTTTCATATGGGGGTACCTGTCTCTGTCAGGTCCTGGTGCAGTGTCCTTTGCTGTTTTCAATACATACTTTGTCTTTTACTTGTGTGATAATTTCATAGCCGTCGTCCTTGATGAAAACTGTTAGTTGCTCTCCAGCAGCCTCACTGCTGTCTCCACCATTGTGATCTGTCTGTGATATAAACCTCTCTAGGAAAGCCTCTCCTTTCTCCCTGCTGTCTCCACCATTGTGATCTGTCTGTGATATAAACCTCTCTAGGAAAGCCTCTCCTTTCTCCCTGCTATCTCCACCGTTGTGATCTCTCTGTGTTATAAACCTCTCTAGGAAAGCCTCTCCTTTCTCCCTGCTGTCTCCACCATTGTGATCTGTCTGTGATATAAACCTCTCTAGGAAAGCCTCTCCTTTCTCCCTGCTATCTCCACCGTTGTGATCTCTCTGTGTTATAAACCTCTCTAGGAAAGCCTCTCCTTTCTCCCTGCTGTCTCCACCATTGTGATCTGTCTGTGATATAAACCTCTCTAGGAAAGCCTCTCCTTTCTCCCTGCTATCTCCACCGTTGTGATCTCTCTCTGTTATAAACCTCTCTAGGAAAGCCTCTCCTTTCTCCCTGCTGTCTCCACCATTGTGATCAGTCGGTGTTATAAACCTCTCTAGGAAAGCCTCTCCTTTCTCCCTGCTGTCTCCACCATTGTGATCTGTCTGTGATATAAACCTCTCTAGGAAAGCCTCTCCTTTCTCCCTGCTGTCTCCACCATTGTGATCTGTCTGTGTTATAAACCTCTCTAGGAAAGCCTCTCCTTTCTCCCTGCTATCTCCACCATTATGATCTCTCTGTGTTATAAACCTCTCTAGGAAAGCCTCTCCTTTCTCCCTGCTGTCCCCACCATTGTGATCTGTCTGTGTTATAAACCTTTCTAGGAAAGCCTCTCATTTCTCCCTGCTGTCCCCACCGTTGTGATCTGTCTGTGTTATAAACCTCTCTAGGAAAGCCTCTCATTTCTCCCTGCTGTCTCCACCGTTGTGATCTGTCTGTGTTATAAACCTTTCTAGGAAAGCCTCTTCTTTCTCCCTGCTGTCCCCACCGTTGTGATCTGTCTGCGAGCGAGTGGAGTTAGTTAGTTAGTTAGTTAGTTAGTCTCCCATGTTGAAATCATCTCCTGTGTGTGAATCTTGTATGTGGACAAATCCTCGATGTGTGTGCCTCTCCCATGTGTACATTAATTTCTGTGTTGAGATCATCTACTGCATGTATACATCTTTCACGTATACATTATCTCATATAGATGATCATCTTATAATGAATAGTTATTTTTTCATGGTGCAGATATGCCATTGGAGATGCCCACGACCCATTCTGCATGCAGTCCATTATCAAACCATTGACCTATGCCATGGTGCTGGATGAGCTGGGGCCTGATGTTGTACACCAGTATGTGGGGCAGGAACCCAGTGGCCAGGCATTCAACAACATCAGCCTCGACCCCATGAGTAGGTAGCTTTCAAAAACATCAGTCTGAACAGAATCAGTTTGTTGCTATCATCAGTATGGTTTTAGTGAGCACTTATCTAACATCAGTATGGTTTTAATGAGCACTTTTCTAACATCAGTATGAGACCAATGATTAGATATCTAACATCAGTATGAGACCAATGACTAGATATCTAACATCAATATGACACCAATGATTAGATATCTAACATCGATATCTTCTTTTTCTGCATTCATCTGGTGTGTTTTTTCAGATGTAAGCGTCAAGTTTATTTGTGCCCTTAGGCTGACATATCCGACTTCTGCGGGTGTTTGTTTACTGTGTTAATCTTCCTGGGGGTTTCGTGGGACATTCCACTCTCACTGTTGTGGTGTTGTCCACATCCCAGCTGGTCAAGTTAGGATGGCCAAAGACATCACCGTAAGCCGTGAAGGGAAGGCAGGGGCAGACCATGGGCATTCCCCGCCATCCAAGGAGGCTTCCATAATTGTAGAGCTGACACACAGTGCTCTGGTACTGGGCTCACCCAAGAAATTGTCACATCATGCGCATTGCTGCTTCACTTCCTCACTTCCGTATATTGGGCATTTCATTCGTTACTGGCCGCTCCCCACGCAAACCAGGAAAGGTCAGTCTGCAGACAACATCCACTCAGCGAGCTTTCCCTTTGGACTTTTCATGACCTGCAGGTGTTTGTTGATAGGGTTAACCTGCGCGGGTGTTTCGAAGGACATTTCACTCTCACTCGGATGTTTTTGTGTTGTACCTGTTTATTTGCGCCGTTTATCGACACATCAAACTTCTGTGGGCATTTGTTGACCAGGTTAAGTTTCCCGGGTGTTTCGAGGGACATTTGACTCTCACTGTTGTGGTTTTGTCCACATCCCAGCTGGTCAAGTTAGAACAGCCAAACATCCTGGTCAACCGTCAAGGGAAGGCAGGGCCAGACCATTGGCATTCCCCGCCATCCAAGGAGGCTTCTATAATTGCAGAGCCAACACATAGCTCTCTGATGCTGGGCTCACCCAAGGAATCGTCACGTCCTGCGCATGGCTGCTTCACTTCCTCATTTTCGTGTATTGGGCATTTCGTTTACTGCTGGCTACTCCCAGCACAAACCAGGAACGGTCAGTCTGCAGATAACATCCACTCAGCCAGCTTTTAGGGTCAGACTTTCCACGAAATGCAGATGCTGCCAGCTCAGCATCTCACCTCCATGCAGCTGAGGGTGAGTAACGGCCAGACCCTCACATCTGGGGGATATTGACTTAGAGGTGTTCAGCCATATCCCTCAGCTGAGAGCCGTAGAACAAGTGTCTGGACCAAACAATTTAACCCTTTACAGGTCACAGCGGCCAATTCCGGCCGATGCCATAAAACGATCGTAGCGTCCAATTCCGGCCGATACTATTATGCTTTGTAAAAATGCGATCTCTCGGCTTTCCGACACTTCCGATGGCTACTTTCGCTTTCGCCGACAGCTTGACAACGTGGCCGCCATTTGTAAACGCGATAGTATGAATTTGAACAGACTTTTACGGACAATTTTTGATAGTTTTCGGGATTTTTACGCTGTTTTTCAAAATGGATTTTGGCGATTCTTCAAGTGATAGCCGAGATTTCGCTAGGTTCAATTTAAATGACATTAAAGGGCACGAAGTTGACAATTAATCGGCGCTAGATATCAGTGCAAAGCGTTACTTTGCATTAGCAGTCGTGAGTCGGACTTTAAAGAAAGTGATTATGATTCTGAAAATGTGTTTGTAAATTGCCGTATAGATGACGGAAAATCACAAACAACATGCCGTATTTTGTAAATATTTGTGTTCATATATGGATTACCGACAACAATCACGTGAGTAACATATTTTGCATGCTTTTCCCTTCATTGTGTTGCTTATTTAACTAAAATCGGTTGACTAACACCTTATTTGTGATGTTTTTACTAACGCGACCCGAAATTTTACCGAACCTGAAAAAATCTTGCCCGTTCAGGGCTAGAAAACGGACAAGCGTTTGCCCTGTAAAGGGTTAATGAGCCATTCGGGGTTTCACCATGAGACAGTGTGAACTTAGACATGCATGGCTTCGTCTTCTGCTGCTTTCATCCGGAGTGTTCTTTCAGATGTAATTGCGTTGTGCCAAGCTTATTTGCACCCTTAGGCCAACACATCTGACTTCTGCGGGTGCTTGTTGACCAGGTTAACCTTCCCAGGTGCTTCGAAGGACTTTCCATTCTCACTCAGACGTGTTTGCGTTGTGCCAAGTTTGTTTGCACCCTTAGGCTGATATATCGACTTCTCCGGGTGCTTGTTGACCGGATTAGCTTTCCCGGGTGTTTCGAAGCCTTTCGACTCTCACTGTTGTGGTGTCATCCCCATCTCAGCTGGTCAAGTCAGAGCGGCTGAAGACATCCCGGTCAACCCTCAAGGGAAGGCAGGGGCAGGCCATGGGCAATCCCCGCCATCCAAGAAGGCTTCTATAATTGCAGAGCCAGCGCTCTGGTACTGGGCTCACCCAAGGAATCGTCACGTCCTGCACATGGCTGCTGGACTTCCTCACTTCCATATATTGGGCATTTCGCTCGCCACAGACCACTTCCCACGCAAACCAGAAGAGGTCAGGTTGCAAACGACATCCACTTGGTGAGCTTTCGGTTCAGACTTTCCACAAGATGGTTTTACCAGCCAAGCAGTATTCCCATTCAGGCTTTTGGGTTGCTTTCTCGACTATTACTGTTGTGGTATAATCCCTATCCCAGCTGGTCAACTCAGAACAGCTGAAGACATCCCGGTCAACCCTCAAGGAAAGGCTGGGATAGACCATGAGCATTCCTCACCATCCAAGGAGGCTTCCATAATTGCAGAGCCAACAGATAGCGCTCTGGTACTAGGCTTACCCAAGGAATCACCACGTCCTGCACAAGGCTGCTTAGCCTCACTTCCGTTTATTGGGCTTCTTGTTCACCACAGGCTGCTCCATCAAAGACCAGGAGGAACCTGTTTGCAGATGATGTACACACAGCAAGCTTTTGCTTCGGACTTGCACGTAATGGATTCACTAGCCAAGCGTTCCATTTCTTGTAAATGAGACGTTTTTCCACCTTTGGTAACTCTCATGAGGTAGTCTGCAGATGCTGCCGGCTCAGCATCTCATGGCCAGGCCATAGAGACGTTTTCCACCTTTGGTAACGCTCATGGTGTGGGCTGCAGATGTTGCCAGGCTCAGCATCTCACCAGCAGAATGAGCGTAACAGTCAGGCCCCCCCAATCCGAGGGATATTGACTTAGAGACGTTCAGCCATATCCCTCAGCTGAGAGCCGTAGAACAAGTGTCTGGACCAAGCATGTAGTGGCACCTTGCAAATGATTCAGACTTTATACGCAATGAATTTGCTAGCCAAGGTATCTTTCATTTTGCTTCACTTTGCCACCGGGGTTGCTAGTCAACATCGTTTATGGTCAAAACTATGATGGTATCTGATCGTCTTCGTGCCTCTGACTTTTGTTCTTGATTAATGAAAACATTCTTGACAAATGCTTTCACAGTAGCTCGTCTTGCAGCAGTCCAAGACAAGAATTTCACCTCTAACGCCACAATACATATGTCCTCGTTTGTTCCTGTTAATCATTACCTCCAGTTCCGAAAACCAACAAAATAGAACCGAGGTCTTATTCCATTATTCCACGCACCACTATTCCAGGCAGTCGAAGCCTGCTTTGAATACTCTAATTTTTTCAAAGTAAATGCGCTGGCCACCCGTGACACTCAGCAAAGAGCACCCACGGGAGAGAGTCGGCAGACGGTAGGGCATTAACAATGGGCAGTGAACCGGCGCGAGCAGGACCGCCTGCCTGCACCTGAGATCCAAGTACGAGCTTTTTAACTGCAACAACTGTAATAGAGGGCTGGCACCAGACTTGCCCTCCAATAAATCCTCATTAAAGGGTTTAAAGTGTACTCATTACAATTACGGGGCCTTGATAGAGTCCTGTATTGTTATTTTTCATCACTACCTCCCCGTGTCGGGAGTGGGTAAGTTGCGCGCCTACTGCCTTCCTTGGATGTGGTAGCCGTTTCTCATGCTCCCTCTCCAGAATCGAACCCTGATTCCCCATTACCCGTTACAAACATGGTAGGAATGTCACGTACCATCAACATTTGATAGGGCAGACATTTGAAAGATGTGTCGCTGGCTACATAAGGCCATGTGATTAGCACAAAGTTATCCAGAGTCACCAGTGGGAACACCGCGCCCCGCAAAGGGCAACGACGATTGGTTTTGAACTAATAAAAGCGCTCTTTCCGCGAAGGTCGGAGCTTGGTAAGCATGTATTAGCTCTAGAATTGCCACAGTTTTCCAAGTAGAATCGTGTCATCTAAGGAACCTCAACTGATTTAATGAACCATTCACAGGTTTTACTGTGAGACAGTGTGAACTTAGACATGTATGGCTTAATCTTTGAGACAAGTATATGACTACCAGATCAACCAGATTATTCAAGCACACGCAGGCCAAGAGTAGCAATCACTCGGCGCATTCCCTCGGTATCAGGTGATACATGGAAAGCCACTGGATGTCCTACAGATGAGCTTTCAAGCTATGCCAGGCAGGACTGACTGAAAAGCTATGCCAGCTTACTGACTGCAGGCCCACTACTCATTGAGAGAGAGTGGGCGCTTATTACTGTGGAACGGTAGTACAAAAATTGCTCTTTCGCCTGCTCAAACTACGACTCTGGCTTTGCGCTTTGGTCACATTCTCGAAACGCCTGCCTCGCTAACTTATATATATACTAGCTGACCCGGCCCTGGCTTCGCCCAGGCCCTGGAGGGGATCTATCTATCTATCAGTCTGTCTGTCTGCTTGTTTGTCTGTCTGTCTGTCTGGCTGACCCGGCCCGGCTTCACCCAGTCCCTGGTGGGGAGCATCTAATTTAATTCATATAAGTAGTCATATAAGCTCTCCCGTTCCCGACTATCTGTCTGTCTGTCTATCTGTCTGTCTGTCTGTCTGACCCGGCTTCACCCAGTCCCTGGTGGGGAGCATCTCATTTAATTCATATACGTAGTCATATAACCTCTCCCGTTCCCGACTATCTGTTTGTCTGTCTATCTGTCTGTCTGTCTGTCTGTCCCGGCCCGGCTTCACCCAGTCCCTGGTGGGGAGCATCTCATTTAATTCATATACGTAGTCATATAAGCTCTCCCTTTCCCGACTGTCTGTTTATCTGTCTGTCTGTCTGACCCGGCCCGGCTTCACCCAGTCCCTGGTGGGGAGCATGTCATTTAATTCATATAAGTAGTCAAATAAGCTTCCGTTCCCGACTATCTGTCTGTCTGTCTATCTATCTGACCCGGCATGGTTTCGCCCAGCTCCTGGCGCACAGTAACTTAAAAGAATGTCCTTCCACACACCATTCATTTTTTTAATGAAAACTGTTTTTAATCACCGACATGACAGTTGATAAGTTCTGTAAGCAGAAAAAGATGGGTTACTATGTTATGCATTATGCATTATTTTTATGCAAACTTTGAAAATGCCTTAAAGATTATATCATTATTTATTATAACTCATATGCCTGAAAATAACTATAGACAAAGAGTTTAACAATAGTGCAAGTAAGTCCAACAATATGACTATAAAGTATATAGAAATGTTATTAAAAGTTATGTCCCTTGAAATAACTTTTCTAGAGTGAAGTCCCTCTGCTATATAGAACTGTCTATCTGTTTCATAGAAAAATGAAAAAGTAAATGTTATTAAGTAGAAGATTTTACACTATGAAACTATTATAGTCGGTTGCACAGGAATGAAAGGAAGACGTGTAGAAAATTTCATCTCAATCGGATGTACCGTTATCGAACCCATCCAATACAAACAAAACCACAAACAAAGTCACATACACTCTGTTTTATATATATATATATATATATATATATATATATATATATATATATATATATATATATATATATATAAAGTAATTGTATGGGGTTTACTTTGAGAGTAATTATTGTTATTACTGCATAAGGTCAACAGCCTGTAGCAAACAAATAAAGACAACGGATGTTAACTGATTCGCTGCCGACGCCAACCGATTGCCAAACAGTCTCAACTGTTTTGTCCCTTCGTTAATATATTGGCAAGATCTTGGCAGTCCGTTTGTTTCTTTCGTTTGCGATCCCGTGCTTATTTTTAATATCCTGAAATGAAGTTTTATGCCGAAAGAAGGTTTTTCATTTACACACAGGCCACGAGATATCGACATTTGGTGACTAAATTGTGTGGATATGTTTAAAAGTTGTGTTAAAATTTTTTTAGTTACTTGCGGTTTTAGGAATTGCATGGGTCCTTGATTTTCGGCCTCATTTACATCAGATAAAAGTTTTAAACAATGTTAGATTGTAGTTATTCTTATTTAAAGGAATTTGTGAACAATTTTAAACTGATAGCACACGTTAAATGTGTTTTTTCGGTTAAAATGTATTATTTATGAATGTAAACAAACAAACTAACTCTTAGCTGCTAATCATGAAAGTTTATCATCATGTCAAATTAGCTGATGGGCCACACTTGTGCCCCTAAAGTTTGCTTTGCCTATCACAAAGTACTTAAGAAGTATTTAAATAATTAAATTAAAAGAATAATAATTATAACTAACTAAAAAATAGCGTACATTTTGTGTTTATCGTCAGAAAACGGTCAAAACCTGCCTCGTGATTTTCCGACATTTTCCATTTTATGTGACAATGATGCGCTTCAAAATAGGATGTTTTTATTGGGATGTATTGGTGTTATGGAGCCGTTCTATTGATATTTGTGTAGCAAAGTGGTGTAGTTATAATTCAGCAAGTTTCATTGGATTATAAACATCCTTGGAGCAGTAGCGCCTTGGTAAGTGGAAATTACACGTACTTGTCACCCGTCTTCAATTTTTTTTTACATCATCTGCTAATATTATTATTATATTTCTAACCTATAGCAACAGTAGCAATACCAACGTGTTCCTTGTCCAATGTCCTTTAATTTGATATATAATACAATATATTTTCTACCATTTTAACAATTTTTAGATCATTTTTATGAGACACCCCTATTTCCCATTTTCTGCCATCAATTTCTGCTTGGGCAAAACCCATGTTTTGTTTGGCAGCGAATCAGTTAACAATGTTTCTCTGTGACTGTACTCTCCAGATCGACCACACAATCCCATGATCAATGCTGGGGCAGTGGTCACATGTTCTTTATTGAAACAAGGCATGAATATTGCAGACAAATTTGAATATGTAAGTTTTTGTTGACCACTTTAGCATTAGAGACTTGTGTGTCATCTGTTAGTACATGTTTTTATATAACCCTTCTTGGAAGAGCAGCAGATTGGAACTGTGGCTTCACAGAAGAATGTTCAAGTTACCAGGTAGTCACTGCCACCTTTGGTGACATTCTAAGATCTACCTTATGACAGAAAGGCAGGGGAGATAATTTGGACATTGTATGGTTGAGTCATGAGATAAATAGATGGTTCTCACTAGAGAGATTGATTGAACAGGCCATAGAAATGTTACACAGAAGCATATTGATAACAGGAAAGGAAAGAGAACAGAAGCAGTTGATAGTTTGCTTTCATATACAGCAAGGTGTGAACTAGTGTTTGCCCATCTCACACCAGTGTTGCCCATATGTCCAACAGAATAGTGTTTGCCCATCTCACACCAATGTTGCCCATATATCCAACAGAATAGTGTTTGCCCATCTCACACCAATGTTGCCCACATGTCCAACAGAATAGTGTAGGCCCATCTCACACAAGTGTTGCCCATATGTCCAACAGAATAGTGTTTGCCCATCTCACACCAATGTTGCCCATATGTCCAACAGAATAGTGTTTGACCATCTCACACCAGTGTTGCCCATATGTCCCACAGACCAGTGCTGCTGAGGATGTCATTTCACAGACTAGTGTCTGTCCAGAATGTCATTTCACAGACTAGTGTCTGTCCAGGATGTCATTTCACAGACTAGTGTCTGTCCAGGATGTCATTTCACAGACTAGTGTCTGTCCAGGATGTCATTTCACAGACTAGTGTCTGTCCAGGATGTCATTTCACAGACTAGTGTCTGTCCAGGATGTCATTTTACAGACTAGTGTCTGTCCAGGATAGGGCTGTACCGGATTCAAATTTTTGAAATCCGGCCGGAGCCGGATTTGGCCGGATTTATGAAGTGAGATCCGGCCTGAGCCGGAGCCGGATTTACAAATAAAAAAATAAAAATAATATAACATACTACATCACTTGACTTCGGTGAGTGGAGTCACTTGACTGTTCATTACTTAGTTCATTACTATAGACATGACAATGATGACATATACTCATATTAAATCATTTAAATGTAAAATAATTACATTCACAGTAGAATAAGTAATTAAGTAATATTAAGTTCCATAAGTTCAAGATGAAACATAATACATAAGCACATAATGCTAATTTAGTAATTTTAATTGTTAGTTTTCAGTTTCAGTTTTTAGTTTTCACATTGTTTTCAGTTGGCAAATTATCAGCTCAGTTACAACTCACAACAACAGTACACTGAACAGATTGAATTTATTGAAATACATTCATTTAGTAATTTCACTATTTCAGTCAGTCTTCATTATGGCTGTGAAGTTGAACTCTCAGAGTCAAGAAGAGACGAGTTGTATTTCAGGAAAATCAACGTCTCCGCATTTTCTGGTAAAAGGCTACTACGGTGGTCAGTGATAATGTCTCCTGCAGTACTGAACAGCCTTTCCGATGGCACACTTGTAGGTGGTGGTGCAAGAAATACCTGCGCCAGTCTAGCCATGCTTGGAAATCTTTGCTTATTGGCATGCCACCATGAAACTGGATCTGACTGTCGAGTTTGAAGTGGCTCTGACAGGTACTGTGTCACCTCAGTGTTAATGCTGTTGCCTTCGGCACTTGCAGAACGATCTGCGGTGGGATTTTCCTCGACAATTGTGTCAAAACAGCTCCATAGGCTGGACTCGTACTGTGTGGCAGTGCTCACAGAAGTCAAAACACTAGTACTACTACTACTAATAGTAGCTGATGGATCCTGTGGCCGGACTGTGTTTGCTGAATCAATAATGGAGTTAGCTGCTAACAGCAGATGGGCTCTTGCATCACTTCTACCACGTTCGGAGAAGAAGCACAGCTTGAATCGAGGATCCAGTAGTGTGGCACAGGTGTAAATACTGTTGGATTCAATGTCCGCAAATCTGCTGCTAACAGCTTCAAGCAGGGCTGCTTTCATAGTTTTGATCCCAGCATCACTACCTTCTTTCTGTAGGAAAGCCATGAGTGTTTTCACTAATGGGATCACAACTGATATTGATGCCTGAGCTGCACTTATTTCACGTGTGATTTCTTCAAATGGTGCCAAAGTAGCTACCACATTCTCCGTGACTGCCCACTGTTGTGCCGTTAGCCCAGTTACCGAATCAATTTCAAAATTTTCAACACAGTACAGGCTGATGCTGCGCCGTTGTTCTAACAGACGTCGTAACATATAGAACGTTGAGTTCCATCGTGTTGTCACGTCCTGGATAAGCTGATGTTGTGGTAGGTTTAATTCATTTTGAAGTTCATGCAAACGACTGGTTGCTGAAGAAGAGTGTTTGAAATGTCCTACCAATTTTCTTCCAGTACTGATGATGCCAGCAACATACTTTTGACTCAAAAGACCATCACGCACACACAGCTGCAGTGTGTGTGCAAAACATCCAACACTTGAATAGCTGCCATCACGAAAGCATGTGGTAATGTTGAATGCATTGTCTCTCACAACAACATGGCACTTCTCACGTGCAATTGACCACTCATCCAGCATCATTTCAAAATGTGCAAGCAAGTTTGTGGCCGTGTGATGTTCATCACATGCAGTACAATGGAAGACTACACTGCGGAGAACGAAGGAGTCTGTTAACCAATGGCCAGTGAGGCCCATAAATGACTGAGTGGTGTGTTCAGCTGTCCACGTATCTGTTGTGAATGATATGTAATCAGTGTCAGATATCATTGCTGCAATTTTTACCTTCAGACGTTTACACATGTCAGGAATGATATGTTCAGCAAAGTACTTTCTTGAAGGCAATTCATACCTTTTTTCCATTGTATGCATCAACTCTCTGAAATCTGGTCGTTCCACTACTTGAAAAGGCTCCATATCTATGGCTATCATTCGGGCTACGGCAGCATGAATACGTTTAGCATTGGGACTGTTGATGTCCCAAATTTTGGCCCGGTCCCATGCCTGCACAATTGACTGCTGGGTACTGCTGCTTGCTTTGTGCAAACACGGTCCCAGATTCATCATAGATGTGGTCGCCAATACACTGGCCTTCAGTGATGCTTTCTTTTCCATCATTTCGTCATAGCTTTTCTTGTGCATCGATCGCAAATGGGTCTGCATTGATGATGTTGAGAAGTCTTTGGGGCGATCTGATCGTCCACGCGATAACTGTTTGTCACACAACTTACATATTACCTTCGTTGAATCATCGTCTCCCCTCTGCCGTGCGTCCACCTTGACGAGGTAGAGGGGCTTGCGCGTTCCAATGACCCCAAGAGCTATGCCAACGGTAGCACAGCTACTGGTAGGGTCACCCATGTCGGACAGGTCAAGGGAGAGGGACCAGACGAAGTGACGCACAAACCTGCTGCCTTGTAGGTAGACTGGGGACAGTCAAAGGCTAGGGAAAGCATCCCGAACAAATGCTTGTCGAAATCGGATGTACTGAGCCACAGGCTTGACAAAGAAGTGCAACGTAACTTTATAATTTCATGATGCCACAGATGAAAATTAATCGTTATGGTGCTAATCCCGTGAAGTCCCATCAGGCGGTGATAGTGCCGGGCCCCCTGCCTCGAGGGGGTCCACCCATGACTACTGGTGGTCACCTTCCCCTGTGCTGTGGAGTCAAGGCACAGAGGAGTAGGTTAAGAGCTATTGACCAAACACCCCGGACACTCAACATACTACAATGGAATGCAGAAGGAGTTTATAACAAGAAAGCCTCCCTAACACAGCGTCTTCATAAAGATAGAATAGATGTGGCATGCATTCAAGAGACACACCTCAACGCCAATCGCACATTTTCAGTCGAGGGATATCAGGCCACACGTTTCGACCGCGAAGGACACAAAGGAGGAGTTGTAATACTTACACGAAATACAATACCTTGCAGCGAAGTATCTGTGATCTCTGACAACCAAACGGAAATTATAGGTGTTGATATAATGATAAAGGACGTGAAAATAAGAATTTACAATCTGTATAGCCCAGCAGATAAGGATCTTACACTCTCAAACATGGAAATAACTGACACAAATTGCATTGTTGTCGGAGACTTTAATAGCCGTTCAGAAAGATGGGGATACCCAGATACTGACAAAAGAGGAGATGAAGTGGAGGACTGGGAAATAGACTCAAATCTCCATCTACTCAACAAAGCGGATGACACACCGAGCTTCTACTCCAGAAGATGGATTACCACTTCTACTCCAGACTTAGCTTTCTGCACAGGAGACATCCTCCACAAAATCGATCGCCATGTGCTTGACCAATTAGCAGGTAGTGACCACAGACCAATCAAGCTTGTAATAAATATGGAGTATGTTCCACAGGAGCAAAAGCCTTTGCCCCGTTGGAATTACAAACGAGCAGATTGGGACAGATTTGCCATACTAACAGACAAATATTGTGAAAACATAAATACACGATATGGCAACATGAAGCAAATGGTGGAAAGTCTAAACAGAGCAATAATACAGGCGGCCACTGAGTCTATTCCAAGAGGAGCGAGGAAAAATTACAAACCATACTGGACTGAAGAACTACAAATTTTGGAGGACAAAGTTGAAGATGCTAGGAAGACCGCAGAGAGAGAACAAACAACTGAAGCGAACATCTCTCTCAAAGCCATCTCAGCAAAATATAAAAGAACAGTAAATCAAACAACAAGAGATTGTTGGAGGAATAAAACAGAAAACCTGAATTTTGACAGGGATGGAAACAAACTATGGAAACTAGTGAAAGCCATGAACAATGAAGGACCTAGAAACAAACAAATAACAATTAAACAAGGAAATGCCTTGCTTACAGGAAAAAAGGCTGCAAATGCACTAATGGAACACTATGCCAGTGCAAACCACATTGATATTACAGCCGAACAGAAGAAAGCAATCAAAGATAAACAGATACATCATAGATATACAGAGACAGCAGCAGAATATATGATGGCAAATCTAACAATGGAAGAAATGGAACAGGCAATGAATACCCTAAAAAAGAAGACATCACCAGGAAAGGATGGAATCACAAATGAAATGCTAATAGGACTAGGCACTAAGGCAAAAAAGAAACTACTAGCAGTCCTAAATTACAGCTGGAAGAGGGGAATAGTCCCACAGGCATGGAAGGAAGCTATACTAATACCAGTCCCAAAGAAAGGAAAAGACCTGGAAGAACCAAATGGCTATCGACCTATCAGTCTTCTTAGCTGTGTAGGAAAATTAATGGAACGCATTATCAATGGCAGGCTAACATGGCATCTGGAAGAAAACCAACTCTTAACACCTCACCAAGCAGGATTCAGAAAGTACAGATCCACTGAAGATCAAATAACCTATATAGCTCAGGAAATAGAGGATGCCTTCCAAGAGAAAAAGCACACACTAGCGGTCTGGATAGATTTAGAAAAAGCATTTGATAAAGTATGGAAGGAAGGACTGAAAGTAAAACTGCAAAATGCATGTTTGTGGAAAATGTACAAATGGATCAGCCACTACCTTGAGAACAGAACTGCCAGGACAAAAGTACAAGGACAAACCAGCAAAATGATGCTATTGGAGCAAGGTGTCCCCCAAGGAGGAGTTCTTTCACCAACATTATTCCTAGCATATATAAACGACATCACGGAAAATTTTCCAGCCAGAGTACACACATCATCCTTTGCAGATGACCTAGCCATATGGACATCTGAAGAATATATTAGTACAGCTAACAGCAGAATACAGCAAGCCTCTATTAGCGCTAGAGGACTGGTCAAAATCATGGCTAGTGAAGATAAGTGAGGAGAAAACAACATGCACAGTGTTCTCCCTCTCAACTAAAACTCAGCAACCTAAGCTGGTATTGAATGGAAAAATATTGCGCCATGAAGAAAATCCAAACTATCTAGGAGTCACCTTTGATCGTCGCCTGACATGGAAGACACAGGTTGAGAAAAATCGAACAAGAGCAAGGCAAAGAATGGCAATCATGAAAAAGCTTGCTGGTACAACGTGGGGAGCAGATGAGAAAGTTCTCAAGAAGTTATATACTGGACGGGTGAGGCCAGTACTGGAATATGGCATTGCAGCTTGGGCAACAGCAGCTAAGTCAAACTTTAACAAAATAAGTAGAGTCCAAAATCAAGGAATGCGAATCATAACTGGAAGCCTGAAGACAACGCCTATTAATGAATTAGAAAAGATCACTTGTTTACAACCAATGCAGGATAGAAGAGATAGCAGAGCCCAGCAACAAGCATGAAAAATTATAGAAGATTGACAGACCACCCTATGTATAAAAGGTTTAGTGGTTTTGGAAAGGGAAGACTGAAGCGTAGCAACTTTGTAGAAACTGCAAAACGAAAGATTAGGGCAGATCCCATACTTAACATATCAACAGTCAAACCCATTTACAATGCAGACAAGTTCCCAGCTTGGAGACAGCAGCAACTGCCTGAGATGATAGAAAACATTCCTGGTATTGAGAAAAAGAATACTCAGCATGAAACCGAAAGAAGAGAAATAACCCTAAACTACATAAAAGAACATTACCCAAGCAGCAATTGGACCCATGCATATACAGATGGATCAGCCAAAAATTCAGTAGAGAATGGAGGAGGAGGAATTCTCCTAAATTTAAAAAATGGAGTGAAAAAAACACATTCAGTGGCAACTGGAAAGTTCTCAAGTAACTTCAAAGCGGAGGTAGAGGCTCTGAAAACTGCAGCAGAAATGCTCTTGATGGAGGAAAATAAAGAGACGCAAATAGCTATCTTCACAGATGCAAAGTCAGCTGTCTCAATACTGAAGAGCAAAAACAGCACAGAACTAGCTGACCTAAGAGCAGCACTCCATGGTCTATGCCAGAAATCCAAAAAAGTTATAATACAGTGGATCCCATCACATTGCAGTATACCTGGAAATGAAGAGGCTGACAGACTGGCAAAAGAGGGCGGACGACTACCACAGCCTGACATATAGACATAACCTATAATGAGGCAAAGAGGTTGATAAAAAGCACTTATAGAACCAAATGGGAATCAGAGCATCCAGGCCACCAGAAGGATGATGCATATTACAAACTCGACCGAAGAGAACAAGTAGCAATCTTCAGACTCCGCACAGGACATAACAGGCTGAAATGCCACTTGTTCAACAAACTTAAGATAGGAGATACAGATGAATGTAATTGTGGAACTGGTAAAATGACAGCTAAACATTTGCTGCAAGAGTGCCCAATATATGCAGAACAGAGAAAGATATTTTGGCCCACACCTGCTTCATTCGAGGACAAGCTCTATGGAAATATCAACAAGCTCAAGTCGACTGCAGCTTACTTTAACTGTATTCAGGTTGACATTTAAATGTACATGAAGAAGTATTTAGACTGCCACACTTCATACCACAGGCATGTCGGTTACACAAGCCTCCCAGAGGCATGAAATGGAATATTGCTTGGATAGCAAATCCATTACGTGGAAAGTCCGAATCGAAAACTCACTGTGTGGGCTTCATAAAAGGTGGAAAAAGTGTCCTAGTGGCACAAAATGGAATATTGCTTGGATAGCAAATCCATTACGTGGAAAGTCCGAATCGAAAGCTCACTGTGTGGATGTCATCTGCAAACAGCATTCTTCTGGCTTCTAAAAGAACAGCCTATGGTGAACGGAAGGCCCAATATACGGAAGTGAGGCTAAGCAGCCATGTGCAGGACGTGACGATTCCTTGGGTGAGCCCAGTACCAGAGTGCTGTGTGTTGGCTCTGCAATTATGGAAGCCTCCTTGGATGGCGGGGAATGCCCATGGTCTGCCCCTGCCTTCCCTTGAGGGCCGACCAGGATGCCTTTGGCTGTTCTATATGGGCCAGCTGGGATGGGAGATAACACCACAACAGTGAGAGTCAAACGTCCTAAGAAACCCCCGGGAAGGTTAACCCGGTCAACAAATGCCCGCAGAAGTCGGATGTGTCGGCCTAACGGCGCAAGAACGCAGCTCTGCTGTAAACAGGCACAACGCAATCTCGTCCGAAAAAAAACTCCGGATGAACGAAGAAGAAGAAGAATCATCGTCTTTAACCTTGAAGTAATCCCAAACGGCGCTGTATGACTTAGATTTTGATGCCATTTTATTTTATGGGCAAGACCAAAGAAATTTACGAAAATAAATATTCAAGTCCCACAAACTCATGAAGTAATGCACCATTAAAATTCAAAATGAGTGTTTTTTTCTTAAAATTCTTATTTACATCAGCGAGAAATAGTAAACCGGAAGTGCTACTGTGCTATTGCCTAAAATTCGACGTGGCCTCATGAAACATGTACAGAAAATTCACGTGACTAGGCAACACAAATCCGGCCTAAATCCGGCAAAACTGGACCGGAGCCGGAGCCGAAGCCGGATTTGTAAAAATGGCCGGATTCCGGATTTGCCGGAGCCGGAGCCGAAATCCGGTACACCCCTAGTCCAGGATGTCATTTCAAAGACTAGTGTCTGTCCAGGATGTCATTTCACAGACTAGTGTCTGTCTAGGATGTCATTTCACAGACTAGTGTCTGTCCAGGATGTCATTTCACAGACTAGTGTCTGTCCAGGATGTCATTTCACAGACTAGTGTCTGTCCAGGATATTCAATGGAGATCTTAAAAGAGGTCTTGGTCAGCAAGCAGCCTGACTTTGGCATATCACTTGTGTAGTCCAGACTGCATGTGGCACATCACTTGTGTAGTCCAGACTGCATGTGCAGATGATCATTTATTTGTGGTCTGGCTATCACATATATATATATATATACACGCACACACGCACGCACACATGCATGCACGCGCGCACACACACACACACACACCCACTCACACACACACACACACACTCCACTCACTCACTCCACTCACTCACTCACTCCACTCACTCACTCACTCTCTCTCTCTCTCTCTCTCTCTCTCTCTCTCTCTCTCTCTCTCTATATATATATATATATATATATATATATATATATATATATATATATATATATATATATATATATATATATATATATATATATATCATTACTACAGTTATTAATGTCTTGTTGTTTCAGAACCAACAGAAGATCCGACAGCTGTCAGGGAATGAATATGTGTCTTTCAATAACTCAGTGTAGGTACCTGTTTGTTTTAGTGTGCAGCTGACATTGTTATATTTTATAATTGGTGTTATCATTTTCAGTATTTTATTACATGCATGAGTTGTTATATTTATAATTGGTGCATTGTTCAGTAATTAGATTCAGGGATGATTATATCTGTAAATATGCTAGTGTGTACTATTTTATTAAATACAGGAATATGTACACTTTATTATTTGGTTGTTTCGGGATTTGAAATTTAAATATTGAGCACAACCCACTATTGGCAACGCTGATCGTATTCTGGTATGAACCTAAGGCCTATCCACGTCAATATGAAAGCACTATACTCGAGTTTCGCTCTTGTTTGAGCTCGTCAGTAGTGCATATCCCTGACCGGATCCGGAAACAAGCCCCGGATCACTGGCATGTGAAGCGGGTGTGTAACCACGCAGCACACGCTGGACACGCCAAATTATCATAACAGAACATCACAATGTTACCCATCATAGGCTATGCTCAAGATTGCCCAATCGCCGCGACTGACGTCCGTCAATCGATGTTGACCCGAACGATCAGGACTTCTCACTGGCAAGGAATCTTGAGCATAGCCTACGATGGGTAACGTTGTGATGTTCTGTTATGATAATTTGGCGTGTCCAGCGTGTGCTGCGTGGTTACTCACCCGCTTCACATGCCAGTGATCCAGGGCTTGTTTCCGGATCCAGTCAGGGATATGCACTACTGACGAGCTCAAGCGAGAGCAAAACTTGAGTATAGTGCTTCCATATTGACGTGGATAGGCCTTAGGTTCATACCAGAATACGATCAGCGTTGCCAGTAGTGGGTTGTGCTCAATATTTAAATATGTATACTTGTAAATTCTATGTTGTTGTGTTGTTTGTTACACAGAGAAATTGTGTTATTGTAGTTTGTTACATGGAGGAAGATGTTATGTTATTGTGTAATTTGTAAGTGCTGTAATGGTTATGCCGGCTTCATGGCTTAGAGGTTATAACTTTTCTCCGTAATCTCGTATACTCTTGTCGGTAACGTGATGACGGTGAGAATCAGCAGTGGTTCGAATCGCATCGGTAACTTACGGTGTATGTGAGCCGGCCGCTCAGAAAGCAATGGCAAACTACTGAGCGTAATCTTGCCAAAAGATCAACATACAGCTGAAAGATGCTGGTGTTGACAGCAATGTCCTGTAAAGGATATGAAAAAAAAAGAAAAAAAAAGTAATCGTTATGTTTACAAATATGACTCGTGTAATTTGCTTATAATTATAAATGTTAGGTTGTGTAATCTGTCACATGCATTTATGATTACAATTATGAATATCTTATTGCCCAGATTATTGTCCCAGTATCATACTGTTGTGTATTCTTATTGCCCAGATTGTTGTCCCAGTATCTTGTGTATTCTTATTTGCCCAGATTGTTGTCCCAGTATCTTGTGTATTCTTATTTGCCCAGATTGTTGTCCCAGTATCTTGTGTATTCTTATTTGCCCAGATTGTTGTCCCAGTATCATATTGTTGTGTATTCTTATTGCCCAGATTGTTGTCCCAGTATCATATTGTTGTGTATTCTTATTGCCCAGATTGTTGTCCCAGTATCATATTGTTGTATATTCTTATTGCCCAGATTGTTGTCCCAGTATCTTCTGTATTCTTATTTGCCCAGATTGTTGTCCCAGTATCATATTGTTGTGTATTCTTATTGCCCAGATTGTTGTCCCAGTATCACATTGTTGTGTATTCTTATTGCCCAGATTGTTGTCCCAGTATCATATTGTTGTGTATTCTTATTTGCCCAGATTGTTGTCCCAGTATCTTGTGTATTCTTATTTGCCCAGATTGTTGTCCCAGTATCTTGTGTATTCTTATTTGCCCAGATTGTTGTCCCAGTATCATATTGTTGTGTATTCTTATTGCCCAGATTGTTGTCCCAGTATCATATTGTTGTGTATTCTTATTGCCCAGATTGTTGTCCCAGTATCTTGTTGTATATTCTTATTGCTCAGATTGTTGTCACAGTATCATTTTAATGTATATTCTTATCCAAAACAATGTTTTCCCAAAGTGAATTTGAATAACGAAGACACAAACAATATATTGTATGATTTATTGCCTGGCATATTTAGCTGCATCTTTCAGGTACATACTGCAGAAATCACACGACATAAAGTAATTAGATAAATCCTTCAAACTGAAGTATGCAATACACATGTTTACACAGTAATTTGAACTGTGTACCACAGTAATTTTAAACTGACTATTATGTCTGTTTGCACAAGGTTGGCTTCTGTAAATTAATGGTGATTGCTTCTGCCACCTTTAACATGCAACAGTTTTGTGTTAAACAACACACAAAATGAATTGTCCCTATCATTTGCGTGGCCAATTTTAAAAATGTACCGTCCATTCGATGAAATAGGAGATTTGTGGTGTGTAGGCTTGGCTAGGTTCCCATCATCTTTATGTATTATCTTGTCAATCCAAGTGGGTATGTGTTTAACCACCCAGTTATTCAACTGCCTCTCTGTTCTGCCATGTAGGTTGACTAGCACCTGCATGTAAATTAATAAATACAGTTGGATTTGGTGTACAAAGGGGCAGGTTCGTTTACTGATGGGGTGGAAATATGTGTGGTTCTGTACCTAATAATTGGAGTTGCAGCACAGAACGTTTCTCCGACTACTGTGAGTCGGTCCTGTAGACGTTGCATTACATCAGAGGTGTCAAACTCAATTGCTTGGTGGGCCAAAACTCAAATCACAAGTAAGGTTGCGGGCCGGACAGGATAAACATTCAATAAGCCGAAAATTAAACCTTTTTTAAACATTAATATAAATTACAACAGAAAAAAAGTTATTAATAATAAAACATCATTGGTATACTCAATTTCACTCTTATGTCAGTTTGTCAGTGCACGATGTTTGGCATCTTTTCTTGGCTACACGTTCGTTTATGTTGGGAGTAATGTTTTGTGTCATTGAGATTCTCATGATGGACTGCAAGTGTTCATCAGTGAGATGACTCCTGTGTGATGTTTTGTCAATCTTTATCACAGAAAACAGCTGCTCACACAGATATGTGCTACCAAACATGCTCAAGGTTCGAGCCGCATGTAGACGAAGCCGGGGCATCTCTTCAGGAATGAAACGAGTGAACTGTGCAGGCCCCACAGTGTCGTACTTTGCCTTTAGTGTCCCATTACACTGCAGCTCTATTAACTCCATCTGCAAATTTACAGGTGCAGTTTCCACATCTATGGCAAATGGATTACGAAAAAGCTCGAAATTACTTTTCTGTGCGTCAAAGTCACTAAAGCGCCATGCGAACTCGGTGCAAAGTAAGCTAAGTTTTCAGCAAAGGTGAAATGGGGAAACCCCATTGCATTGACTTGGTTTAACATTTCTTAGCAACAAGAAAAGTGAGACAGGTTGCATTGGTGCATTTGTGTCTCCCATAAGCGCAGCTTCACTTGAAATGCCTTCACTGCATCATGCATATCAGTGATAATGTGATCCGTCCCTGGAGCTGCAGGTTCAAGTCGTTGAGATGAGTGGTTATATCAGACAGAAACGCCAACTCACATTTCCACTTTTTATCACGAAAAACTGGAATCTTTTCCTTTACTGTCCATGAATTGACAGATTTCCTCGATCAGCTGGAAAAATCTACTGAGAACTTTTCCCCGACTTAGCCACCGCACCTCTGTATGATAAGGCATGTCGCTGAACGCAGACTCTATTTCCTGCAAAAAGACTGAAATTGGCGGTGATTTAAACCTTTGGCTCTGATAAAGTTGACGGTTTGTGTTACAATGCTCATTACATCTTCCATGTTGAGGACTTTACCACACAGCGATCCTTGGTGTATGATGCAGTGATATGCTATCAATTCACCAGTACAGTTCTCCTGCATCTTTAACCGCATCCTTCCAACTAGTCCACTTTTTTCGCCACACATCGCCGGTGCTCCATCTGTTGTCAGTCCAACGAGTTTGTCCCAAGGCAGGTTCATGTTGGTTAAACTTTGACATACGTTGTCAAAAATGTCTTTTCCTGTCGTTGTCCCATGCATGGATTTCATGTCCAATATTTCTTCTGTAACATTCAAACTGGAGTCCACTCCACGGATGAAGATGGCGAGCTGTGCAGTGTCAGTCGTGTCATTACTTTCATCGACAGCAAGGGAGAATGCAACAAAGTCTTTGCCTTTTTCGATCAGCTGTGTTTTCACATCAGTGGCCATCTCACAAACCCGATCAACAACCGTATTTCTGCTAAGGCTTACCTTTGCAAACATCTGCTTTTTGTCTGAACACAAGACGTCACACACTTTCATCATGCAGCGCTTCAGAAACTCTCCTTCTGTAAATGGTCGGCCTGATTTTGCGATCTCCTCTGACACAATAAAACTTGCTTTGACTGCAGCATCAGTTTGTGATTTTGCTTTGGTGAAAAACATCTGCTGTGATGTTAGATGCCTCTTCAATTCTTCTACATTCTGTAGCTTCTGCTCTGCATTCAGGCTGTTTAACTTGTCTTGATGTTTAGTCTCGTAGTGCCGTCTCAGATTATATTCTTTGATCACAGCCACATTATCTCCACAAATTAGACACACAGGTTTACCGCCAATATCAGTAAACATATATTCAGCCTCCCAGCGGCTTTGAAAGGCTCTGTTTTCAGAATCAACTTTTCTCTTGGCCATTTTAAAGGCTAGCTTTGATTTTAAAAGATTGTGCATCTACCGACAGACGCTTGATTGATATCAGGTTAGCCGTAGCGGGAAAAGGTGATGTAATATCCGGGCATTACACTACTTTCATTTTTTATGCGCCAATCCAAAATGAGCATCTGAACGTTGCTAGGTAACTATAACTACGAACACTAACTCACTACACAACTTTTATTTTCGCTTATTCTGATCAAAGCGAGAACGCTCTCAGGTAGCCTATCATTCGGAAGGCTGCTAATTAGGGAATTTGATTTGCACTTTATATCGTGACCATAAAAAATAATTTTGCTTAAAATTCTCTCTTGGATCGAGCATATTTGTACGTTGGTTGAGACCTCTCAGGCCTGATATGATTGTACGGCGGGCGGGATGTGGCCTGCGGGCCTTGAGTTTGACACATGTGCATTACATCATTCCCTCAGAAGGTTAGTTGGATTAATACTTTGAGTTTGGGGACTGATGTTTATGTTGGATTTGGTTTCGGTTGTTGGCTGTGATGCTTTGTTAATCCACTAGAGTACCCATTAAGTTGTAAGATATTCTTTAGATTTAAAATTCCTCTGTCAGTGTGTGCTGGATGCATATCTTCCTGGTTCGGTTGAACAAGTCAGCACTAAGCCATGTTTGTACCGGATGGGTGCGAAGTTGTGGAGTATATTCTTATTGTTCAGATTGTTGTGCCTGTGTTCTATGGTTGTATATTCTTATTGTCTAGATTATTGCCCCGCGTCATATTTCCATATCTTTATTATACAGGTTTTTGTCAGAGCGGCAGACAGCAGACAGAAACTTTGCATTAGGCTATTACATGAAAGAGAAACAGGTAGGGGTACTCAAGTTGAATATTCATGCTAATGTATGTTTGAGTGTAACATGCAGGCAGTTGATCCTCTCATTAACTCATGCTATGTATGTATGAGTGTAACATGCAGGCAGTTGATCCTGTTATTAACTCAAGCTATGTATGTTGAATGTAACATGCAGGCAGTTGATCCTCTCATTAACTCATGCTATGTATGTTTGAATGTAACATGCAGAAGCAGTTGATCTTCTCATTAACTCATGGCTATGTATGTTTGAATGTAACATGCAGGCAAGTTGATCCTCTCATTAACTCATGCTTATGTATGTATGATGTAACATGCAGGCAGTTGATCCTCTCATTAACTCATGCTATGTATGTATGAGTGTAACATGCAGACAGTTGATCTTCTCATTAACTCATGCTATGTATGTATGAATGTAACATGCAGGCAGTTGATCCTCTCATTAACTCATGCTATGTATGTATGAGTGTAACATGCAGGACAGTTGATCTCTCATTAACTCATGCTATGTATGTTGAATGTAACATGCAGGCAGTTGATCCTCTCATGAACTCATGCTATGTATGTATGAAGTGTAACATGCAGGCAGTTGATCCTTCTCATTAACTCATGCTATGTATGTTTGAATGTAACATGCAGGCAGTTGATCCTCTCATTAACTCATGCTATTATGTTTGAATGTAAACATGCAGGCAGTTGATCCTACTCATTAACTCATGCTATGTATGTTTGAATGTAACATGCAGACAGTTGATCCTCTCATTAACTCATGCTATGTATGTTTGAATGTAACATGCAGGCAGTTGATCTTCTCATTAACTCATGCTATGTATGTTTGAATGTAACATGCAGGCAGTTGATCTTCTCATTAACTCATGCTATGTATGTATGAGTGTAACATGCAGGCAGTTGATCCTTCTCATTAACTCATGCTATGTATGTATGAGTGTAACATGCAGACAGTTGATCCTGTCATTAACTCATGCTATGTATGTATGAATGTAACATGCAGGCAGTTGATCCTCTCATTAACTCATGCTATGTATGTATGAGTGTAACATGCAGGACAGTTGATCCTTCTCATTAACTCATGCTATGTATGTATGAATGTAACATGCAGGCAGTTGATCCTTCTCATTAACTCATGCTATGTATGTATGAGTGTAACATGCAGGCAGTTGATCCTCTCATTAACTCATGCTATGTATGTATGAATGTAACATGCAGACAGTTGATCCTCTCATTAACTCATGCTATGTATGTTTGAATGTAACATGCAGACAGTTGATCCTCTCATTAACTCATGCTATGTATGTTTGAATGTAACATGCAGGCAGTTGATCCTCTCATTAACTCATGCTATGTATGTATGAGTGTAACATGCAGACAGTTGATCCTTCTCATTAACTCATGCTATGTATGTTTGAATGTAACATGCAGGCAGTTGATCCTCTCATTAACTCATGCTATGTATGTATGAGTGTAACATGCAGGCAGTTGATCCTCTCATTAAATCATGCTATGTATGTTTGAATGTAACATGCAGACAGTTGATCCTCTCATTAACTCATGCTATGTATGTATGAATGTAACATGCAGCAGTTGATCCTCTCATTAACTCATGCTATGTATGTTTGAATGTAACATGCAGCAGTTGATCCTACTCATTAACTCATGCTATGTATGTATGAATGTAACATGCAGGACAGTTGATCCTCTCATTAACTCATGCTATGTATGTTGAATGTAACATGCAGGCAGTTGATCCTCTCATTAATCTCATGCTATGTATGTTGAATGTAACATGCAGGCAGTTGATCCTCTCATTAACTCATGCTATGTATGTTTGAATGTAACATGCAGCAGTGATTTCTCTCATTAACTCTGCTATGTATGTATGAGTGTACATGCAGGCAGTTGATCCTCTCATTACTCATGCTATGTATGTTTGATGTAACATGCAGCAGTGACCTCTCATTAACTCATGCTATGTATGTATGAGTGTAACATGCGAGGCAGTTGATCTTCTCATTACTCATGCTATGTATGTTTGAATGTAACATGCAGGCAGTTGATCCTCTCATTAACTCATGCTATGTATGTATGAGTGTAACATGCAGACAGTTGATCTTCTCAATTAACTCATGCTATGTATGTATGAATGTAACATGCAGGCAGTTGATCCTCTCATTAACTCATGCTATGTATGTATGAATGTAACATGCAGACAGTTGATCCTCTCATTAACTCATGCTATGTATGTATGAGTGTAACATGCAGGCAGTTGATCCTCTCATTAACTCATGCTATGTATGTATGAATGTAACATGCAGGCAGTTGATCCTCTCATTAACTCATGCTATGTATGTTTGAATGTAACATGCAGGCAGTTGATCCTCTCATTAACTCATGCTATGTATGTTTGAATGTAACATGCAGGCAGTTGATCCTCTCATTAACTCATGCTATGTATGTTTGAATGTAACATGCAGGCAGTTGATCCTCTCATTAACTCATGCTATGTATGTTTGAATGTAACATGCAGGCAGTTGATCCTCTCATTAACTCATGCTATGTATGTTTGAATGTAACATGCAGGCAGTTGATCCTCTCATTAACTCATGCTATGTATGTATGAGTGTAACATGCAGACAGTTGATCTTCTCATTAACTCATGCTATGTATGTTTGAATGTAACATGCAGGCAGTTGATCCTCTCATTAACTCATGCTATGTATGTATGAGTGTAACATGCAGACAGTTGATCTTCTCATTAACTCATGCTATGTATGTTTGAATGTAACATGCAGGCAGTTGATTCTCTCATTAACTCATGCTATGTATGTTGATGTAACATGCAGAGTTGATCCTCTCATTAACTCATGCTATGTATGTATGATGTAACATGCAGGCAGTTGATCCTCTCATTAACTCATGCTATGTATGTTGAATGTAACATGCAGGCAGTTGATCCTCTCATTAACTCATGCTATGTATGTTTGAATGTAACATGCAGCAGTTGATCCTCTCATTAACTCATGCTATGTATGTTGAATGTAACATGCAGGCAGTTGATCCTCTCATTAACTCATGCTATGTATGTTTGAATGTAACATGCAGGCAGTTGATCCTCTCATTAACTCATGCTATGTATGTATGAGTGTAACATGCAGGCAGTTGATCCTGTTATTAACTCATGCTATGTATGTTGAGATGTAACATGCAGGCAGTTGATCCGCTCATTAAGCTCATGCTATGTATGTTAGGAATGTAACATGCAGACAGTTGATCTCTCAGTAATGCATGCATTAGGTATGAGTGTAACATGCAGACAGTTGAGATCGCATTAACTCGGCTATGTTATGGTTTGAATGTACATGCAGCAGTTGGCCTCATCATTAACTCATGCTATGTATGTATGAGTGTAACATGCAGACAGTTGAGCTTCTCATTAACTCATGCTATGTATGTTTGAATTACATGCAGGCAGTTGATTCTCTCATTAACTCATGCTATGTATGTATGAGTGTAACATGCAGGACAGTTTATCTCTCATTAACTCATGCTATGTATGTTTGAATGTACATGCAGGCAGTTGATCTTCTCATTAACTCATGCGATGGTATGTTTGAATGTAACATGCAGGCAGTTGATCCGTCTCATTAACTCATGCTATGTTGTTTGAATGTAACATGCAGACGTTGATCCTCTCATTAACTCATGCTATGTATGTATTGAAATGTAACATGCAGGCAGTTGATACCTCTCATTAACTCATGCTATGTATGTTGAATGTACATGCAGAGCAGTTGATCTCTCATTAACTCATGCTATGTATGTATGAATGTAACATGCAGACAGTTGATCCTCTCATTAACTCATGCTATGTATGTATGAATGTAACATGCAGAGCAGTTGATCCTCTCATTAACTCATGCTATGTATGTATGAATGTAACATGCAGACAGTTGATCCTCTCATTAACTCATGCTATGTATGTATGATGTAACATGCAGGACAGTTGATCCTCTCATTAACTCATGCTATGTATGTATGAATTAACATGCAGGCAGTTGATCCTCTCATTAACTCATGCTATGTATGTATGAATGTAACATGCAGGCAGTTGATCCTCTCATTAACTCATGCTATGTATGTATGAATGTAACATGCAGGCAGTTGATCCTCTCATTAACTCATGCTATGTATGTTATGAAGTTAACATGCAGCAGTTGATCCTCTCATTAACTCATGCTATGTATGTTGAATGTAACATGCAGGACAGTTGATCCTCTCATTAACTCATGCTATGTATGTTTGAATGTAACATGCAGGCAGTTGATCCTCTCATTAACTCATGCTATGTATGTATGAGTGTAACATGCAGACAGTTGATCTTCTCATTAACTCATGCTATGTATGTTTGAATGTAACATGCAGGCAGTTGATCCTCTCATTAACTCATGCTATGTATGTATGAATGTAACATGCAGACAGTTGATCTTCTCATTAACTCATGCTATGTATGTTTGAATGTAACATGCAGGCAGTTGATTCTCTCATTAACTCATGCTATGTATGTATGAGTGTAACATGCAGACAGTTTATCTTCTCATTAACTCATGCTATGTATGTTTGAATGTAACATGCAGGCAGTTGATCTTCTCATTAACTCATGCTATGTATGTTTGAATGTAACATGCAGAGCAGTTGATCCTCTCATTAACTCATGCTATGTATGTTTGAATGTAACATGCAGACAGTTGATCCTCTCATTAACTCATGCTATGTATGTATGAATGTAACATGCAGGCAGTTGATCCTCTCATTAACTCATGCTATGTATGTTTGAATGTAACATGCAGGCAGTTGATCCTCTCATTAACTCATGCTATGTATGTATGAATGTAACATGCAGACAGTTGATCCTCTCATTAACTCATGCTATGTATGTATGAATGTAACATGCAGACAGTTGATCCTCTCATTAACTCATGCTATGTATGTATGAGTGTAACATGCAGACAGTTGATCCTCTCATTAACTCATGCTATGTATGTATGAATGTAACATGCAGACAGTTGATCCTCTCATTAACTCATGCTATGTATGTTTGAATGTAACATGCAGGCAGTTGATCCTCTCATTAACTCATGCTATGTATGTTTGAATGTAACATGCAGGCAGTTGATCCTCTCATTAACTCATGCTATGTATGTTGAATGTAACATGCAGGCAGTTGATCCTCTCATTAACTCATGCTATGTATGTATGAATGTAACATGCAGGCAGTTGATCCTCTCATTAACATCATGCTATGTATGTATAGTGTAACATGCAGGCAGTTGATCCTCTCATTACTCATGCTATGTATGTATGAATGTAACATGCAGGCAGTTGATCCTCTCATTACTCATGCTATGTATGTTTGAATGTAGCATGCAGGCAGTTGATCCTCTCAATTAACTCATGCTATGTATTTTGAATGTAACATGCAGGCAGTTGATCTCTCATTAACTCATGCTATGTATGTTGATGTAACATGCAGGACAGTTGATCCTCTCATTAACTCATGCTATGTATGTTGAATGTAACATGCAGACAGTTGATCCTCTCATTAACTCATGCTAATGTATGTTGAGTGTAACATGCAGGACAGTTGATCCTCTCATTAACTCATGCTATGTATGTTTGAATGTACATGCAGGCAGTTGATCCTCTCATTAACTCATGCTATGTATGTTTGAATTGTAACATGCAGGCAGTTGAGCTCTCATTAAATTCATGCTATGTATGTTTGAATGTAACATGCAGACAGTTGATCTTCTCATTAATCATGCTATGTATGTAGATGTAACATGCAGACAGTTGATCCTCTCATTAACTCATGCTATGTATGTATGAGTGTAACATGCAGGACAGTTGATCCTCTCATTAACTCATGCTATGTATGTATGAATGTAACATGCAGACAGTGATCCTCTCATTAACTCATGCTATGTATGTATGAGTGTAACATGCAGGACAGTTGATCCTCTCTATTAACTCATGCTATGTATGTATGAGTGTAACATGCAGACAGTTGATCCTCTCATTAACTCATGCTATGTATGTATGAATGTAACATGCAGGACAGTTGATCCTCTCATTAACTCATGCTATGTATGTATGAATGTAACATGCAGGCAGTTGATCCTCTCATTAACTCATGCTATGTATGTATGAATGTAACATGCAGACAGTTGATCCTCTCATTAACTCATGCTATGTATGTATGAATGTAACATGCAGACAGTTGATCCTCTCATTAACTCATGCTATGTATGTATTGATGTAACATGCAGACAGTTGATCCTCTCATTAACTCATGCTATGTATGTATGAATGTAACATGCAGACAGTTGATCCTCTCATTAACTCATGCTATGTATGTATGAATGTAACATGCAGACAGTTGATCCTCTCATTAACTCATGCTATGTATGTATGAGTGTAACATGCAGACAGTTGATCCTCTCATTAACTCATGCTATGTATGTATGAGTGTAACATGCAGACAGTTGATCCTCTCATTAACTCATGCTATGTATGTATGAATGTAACATGCAGACAGTTGATCATCTCATTAACTCATGCTATGTATGTATGAGTGTAACATGCAGACAGTTGATCCTCTCATTAACTCATGCTATGTATGTATGAAGTGTAACATGCAGACAGTTGATCCTCTCATTAACTCATGCTATGTATGTATGAAGTGTAACATGCAGACAGTTGATCCTCTCATTAACTTCATGCTATGTATGTATGAGTGTAACATGCAGACAGTTGATCCTCTCATTAACTCATGCTATGTATGTATGAATGTAACATGCAGGACAGTTGATACTCTCATTAACTCATGCTATGTATGTATGAGTGTAACATGCAGGCAGTTGATCCTCTCATTAACTCTGCTATGTATGTATGAATGTAACATGCAGGCAGTTGATCTCTCATTAACTCATGCTATGTATGTTTGAATGTAACATGCAGACAGTTGATCTTCTCATTAACTCATGCTATGTATGTATGAGTGTAACATGCAGGCAGTTGATCCTCTCATTAACTCATGCTATGTATGTATGAATGTAACATGCAGGACAGTTGATCCTCTCATTAACTCATGCTATGTATGTATGATGTAACATGCAGGCAGTTGATCCTTCTCATTAACTCATGCTATGTATGTATGAGTGTAACATGCAGACAGTTGATCCTCTCATTAACTCATGCTATGTATGTATGAATGTAACATGCAGACAGTTGATCCTCTCATTAACTCATGCTATGTATGTATGAATGTAACATGCAGACAGTTGATCCTCTCATTAACTCATGCTATGTATGTATGATGTAACATGCAGACAGTTGATCCTCTCATTAACTCATGCTATGTATTATGAATGTAACATGCAGGCAGTTGATCCTCTCATTAACTCATGCTATGTATTTTGATGTAACATGCAGGCAGTTGATCCTCTCATTAACTCATGATCCTCTCATTAACTCGTATGATCTTATGTAACTCATGATCCTTCATAACTCTATGATCCTCTCATTAACTCATGCTATGTATGTTGAATGTAACATGCAGACAGTTGATCCTCTCATTAACTCATGCTATGTATGTTTGAATGTAACATGCAGACAGTTGATCCTCTCATTAACTCATGCTATGTATGTTTGAATGTAACATGCAGGCAGTTGATCCTCTCATTAACTCATGCTATGTATGTTTGAATGTAACATGCAGACAGTTGATCCTCTCATTAACTCATGCTATGTATGTATGAGTGTAACATGCAGACAGTTGATCCTCTCATTAACTCATGCTATGTATGTTTGAATGTAACATGCAGGCAGTTGATCCTCTCATTAACTCATGCTATGTATGTTTGAATGTAACATGCAGACAGTTGATCCTCTCATTAACTCATGCTATGTATGTATGAATGTAACATGCAGACAGTTGATCCTCTCATTAACTCATGCCCATGTATGTATGAATGTAACATGCGGCAGTTTATCCCCTCATTAACTCATGCTATGTATGTTTGAATGTAACATGCAGGCATTGATCCTCTCATTAACTCTATGCTTGTAAAGTATGAGTGTAACAACAGGCAGTTGATCCCCCTCATTAACTCTATGATCCTCTCATTAACTCATGTATTATTAATTAACCGGAACAGTTGATCCCCCCTCATTAACTCTATGATCCTCTCATTAACTCATGCTATGTATGAATGTAACATGCAGGCAGTTGATCCTCTCATTAACTCTATGATCCTCTCATTAACTCTATGATCCTCTCATTACTCTATGATCCTCTCATTAACTCTATGATCCTCTCATTAACTCTATGATCCTCTCATTAACTCTATGATCCTCTCATTAACTCTATGATCCTCTCATTAACTCTATGATCCTCTCATTAACTCTATGATCCTCTCATTAACTCTATGATCCTCTCATTAACTCTATGATCCTCTCATTAACTCTATGATCCTCTCATTAACTCTATGATCCTCTCATTAACTCTATGATCCTCTCATTAACTCTATGATCCTCTCATTAACTCTATGATCCTCTCATTAACTCTATGATCCTCTCATTAACTTCTATGCCGCACTGGCGCATTGTCTAGCAGCTACTTCTGCCAGACTGTATTGTGCACACTACAGAAATAAACCCCAGGCTACAGCTGAGCAATCTGGCTGTAGTCATCCATTAATCACTGTTCATGGTGATATGATCACATAGGTTTATGCTACTCCTACAGCTGAAGCAATCTGGCTGTAGTCATCCATTAATCACTGTTCATGGTGATATGATCACATAGGTTTATGCTACTCCTACAGCTGAGCAATCTGGCTGTAGTGATCCATTAATCACTGTTCATGGTGATATGATCACATAGGTTTATGCTACTCCTACAGCTGAGCAATCTGGCTGTAGTGATCCATTAATCACTGTTCATGGTGATATGATCACATAGGTTTATGCTACTCCTACAGCTGAGCAATCTGGCTGTAGTCATCCATTAATCACTGTTCATGGTGATATGATCACATAGGTTTATGCTACTCCTACAGCTGAGCAATCTGGCTGTAGTCATCCATTAATCACTGTTCATGGTGATATGATCACATAGGTTTATGCTACTCCTACAGCTGAGCAATCTGGCTGTAGTCATCCATTAATCACTGTTCATGGTGATATGATCACATAGGTTTATGCTACTCCTACAGCTGAGCAATCTGGCTGTAGTCATCCATTAATCACTGTTCATGGTGATATGATCACATAGGTTTATGCTACTCCTACAGCTGAGCAATCTGGCTGTAGTCATCCATTAATCACTGTTCATGGTGATATGATCACATAGGTTTATGCTACTCCTACAGCTGAGCAATCTGGCTGTAGTCATCCATTAATCACTGTTCATGGTGATATGATCACATAGGTTTATGCTACTCCTACAGCTGAGCAATCTGGCTGTAGTCATCCATTAATCACTGTTCATGGTGATATGATCACATAGGTTTATGCTACTCCTACAGCTGAGCAATCTGGCTTGTAGTCATCCATTAATCACTGTTCATGGTGATATGATCACATAGGTTTATGCTACTCCTACAGCTGAGCAATCTGGCTGTAGTCATCCATTAATCACTGTTCATGGTGATATGATCACATAGGTTTATGCTACTCCTACAGCTGAGCAATCTGGCTGTAGTCATCCATTAATCACTGTTCATGGTGATATGATCACATAGGTTTATGCTACTCCTACAGCTGAGCAATCTGGCTGTAGTCATCCATTAATCACTGTTCATGGTGATATGATCACATAGGTTTATGCTACTCCTACAGCTGAGCAATCTGGCTGTAGTCATCCATTAATCACTGTTCATGGTGATATGATCACATAGGTTTATGCTACTCCTACAGCTGAGCAATCTGGCTGTAGTCATCCATTAATCACTGTTCATGGTGATATGATCACATAGGTTTATGCTACTCCTACAGCTGAAGCAATCTGGCTGTAGTCATCCATTAATCACTGTTCATGGTGATATGATCACATAGGTTTATGCTACTCCTACAGCTGAGCAATCTGGCTGTAGTCTCCATTAATCACTGTTCATGGTGATATGATCACATAGGTTTATGCTACTCCTACAGCTGAGCAATCTGGCTGTAGTCATCCATTAATCACTGTTCATGGTGATATGATCACATAGGTTTATGCTACTCCTACAGCTGAGCAATCTGGCTGTAGTCATCCATTAATCACTGTTCATGGTGATATGATCACATAGGTTTATGCTACTCCTACAGCTGAGCAATCTGGCTGTAGTCATCCATTAATCACTGTTCATGGTGATATGATCACATAGGTTTATGCTACTCCTACGCTGAGGCAATCTGGCTGTAGTCATCCATTAATCACTGTTCATGGTGATATGATCACATAGGTTTATGGCTACTCCTACAGCTGAGCAATCTGGCTGTAGTCATCCATTAATCACTGTTCATGGTGATATGATCACATAGGTTTATGCTACTCCTACAGCTGAGCAATCTGGCTGTAGTCATCCATTAATCACTGTTCATGGTGATATGATCACATAGGTTTATGCTACTCCTACAGCTGAGCAATCTGGCTGTAGTCATCCATTAATCACTGTTCATGGTGATATGATCACATAGGTTTATGCTACTCCTACAGCTGAGGCAATCTGGCTGTAGTCATCCATTAATCACTGTTTCATGGTGATATGATCACATAGGTTTATGCTACTCCTACAGCTGAGCAATCTGGCTGTAGTCATCCATTAATCACTGTTCAATGTGATATGATCCATAGGTTTATGCTAACTCCTACAGCTGAGCAATCTGGCTGTAGTCATCCATTAATCACTGTTCATAGGTGATATGATCACATAGGTTTATGCTACTCCTACAGCTGAGCAATCTGGCTGTAGTCATCCATTAATCACTGTTCATGGTTGATATGATCACATAGGTTTATGCTAAGCTCCTACAGCTGAGCAATCTGGCTGTAGTCCATCCATTAATCACTGTTCATGGTGATATGATCACATAGGTTTAGGCTACTCCTACAGCTGAGGCAATCTGGCTGTAGTCATCCATTAATCACTGTTCATGGTGATTGATCACATAGGTTTATGCTACTCCTACCAGCTGAGCAATCTGGCTGTAGTCATCCATTAATCACTGTTCATGGTGATATGATCACATAGGTTTATGCTACTCCTACAGGCTGAGCAATCTGGCTGTAGTCATCCATTAATCACTGTTCATGGTGATATGATCACGATAGGTTTATGCTACTCCTACAGCTGAGCAATCTGGCTGTAGTCATCCATTAATCACTGTTCATGGTGATATGATCACATAGGTTTATGCTACTCCTACAGCTGAGCAATCTGGCTGTAGTCATCCATTAATCACTGTTCATGGTGATATGATCACATAGGTTTATGCTACTCCTACAGCTGAGGGCAATCTGGCTGTAGTGCATCCATTAATCACTGTTCATGGTGATATGATCACATAGGTTTATGCTACTCCTACAGCTGAGCAATCTGGCTGTAGTCATCCATTAATCACTGTTCATGGTGATAGTGATCATATAGGTTTATGCTACTCCTACAGCTGAGCAATCTGGCTGTAGTCATCCATTAATACACTGTTCATGGTGATATGATCACATAGGTTTATGCTACTCCTACAGCTGAGCAATCTGGCTGTAGTCATCCATTAATCACTGTTCATGGTGATTGATCACATAGGGTTTATGCTACTCCTACAGCTGAGGCAATCGGGCTGTAGTCATCCATTAATCACTGTTCATGGTGATATGATCACATAGGTTTATGCTACTCCTACAGCTGAGCAATCTGGCTGTAGTCATCCATTACTCACTGTTCATGGTGATATGATCACATAGGTTTATGCTACTCCTACAGCTGAGCATCTGGCTGTAGTCATCCATTAATCACTGTTCATGGTGATATGATCACATAGGTTTATGCTACTCCTACAGCTGAGCAATCTGGCTGTAGTCATCCATTAATCACTGTTCATGGTGATATGATCACATAGGTTTATGCTACTCCTACAGCTGAGCAATCTTTCTGTATTTTATCCATTAATCACTGTTCATGGGGATATGATCACATAGGTTTATGCTACTCCTACAGCTGAGCAATCTGGCTGTAAACATCCATTAATTTACTGTTCATGGTGATATGATCACATAGGTTTATGCTACTCCTACAGCTGAGGCAATCTGGCTGTAGTGATCCATTAATCACTGGGCATGGTGATATGATCACAATAGGGTTTATGCTACTCCTACAGCTGAGCAATCTGGCTGTAGTCATCCTTAATCACTGTTCATGGTGATAATGATCACATAGGTTTTTTTGCTACTCCCACAGCTGAGCAAAACTGGCTTTTAGTCATCCATTAATCACTGTTCATGGTGATATGATCACATAGGTTTATGCCCACTCCTACAGCTGAGCAATCTGGCTGTAGTTTATCCTTAATCACTGGTTTTATGGTGATATGACACATAGGTTTATGCTAATCCCACAGCTGAGCAATCTTGGGTGTAGTCTCCATTAATCACTGTTCATGGTGATTATGTACATAGGTTTATGCTACTCCTACAGGGTAAACAATCTGGCTGTAGTCATCCATTAATCACTGTTCATGGTGATATTATCACATAGGTTTATGCTAACCCCTACAGCTGAGGCAATCTGGCTGTAGTTGGGTCCATTAATCACTGTTCTGGGGATAAAGATCACATAGGTTTATGCTACTCCTACAGCTTTGAGCAATCTGGCTGTAGTCATCCATTAAACACTGTTCAGGTGATATGATCACAAAGGGTTTTTTGCTAAATCCTACAGCTTGAGCAATCTGGCTGTAAATCATCCATTAATCACTGTTCATGGTGATATGTCACTAGGTTTTATGCTACTCCACAGCGGGGCAACTGGCTGTAGTCATCCATTAATCACTGTTTATGGTTTATATGATCACATAGGTTTATGCTACTCCTACGCTGGCAATCTTTTTTTTAGTGATCCTTAAACACTGTTCATGGTGATAAAGATCACCCCTAGGGTTTTTGCTACTCTACAGCTGAGCAATCTGGCTGTAGTTTATCCTTAATCACTGTTCAAAGGGGATATATCACATAGGGGTTTTTTGCTCTCCACAGCCCGAGCTCTGGCTGAGTTTATCCAATTTTACTGTTCATGGTGATATGATCACATAGGTTTATGCTACTCCTACAGCTGAGGCAATCTGGCTGTATTTATCCATTAATCACTGTTCATGGTGTATGATCACTAGGTTTATCTACTCCTACAGCTTGAAACAATCTGGCTGTAGTCATCCATTAATCACTGTTCATGTGATATGACACATAGGTTTATGCTACTCCTACGCTGATCAATCTGGCTGTAGTCATCCATTAATCCCACTGTTCATGGGGATATGATCACATAGGTTTATGCCCACTCCTACAGCTGAGGGAATCTGGGGTTGTAATTTCACTGTTCATGGTGAAAATTTATCACATAGGGTTTTTGCTACTCCTACAGCTTTAGCAATCTGGCTGTAGTCATCCATTAATCACTGTTCATGGTGATATGATCACATAGGTTTTGCTACTCCTACAGCTGAGCAATCTGGCTGTAGTCATCCCTTAATCACTGTTCATTTGGGGATATGATCACATAGGTTTTTTGCTACTCCTACAGCTGAGCAATCTGGCTGTAGTGATCCATTAATCCCTGTTCATGGTGATATGATCACATAGGTTTATGCTACTCCTACAGCTGAGCAATCTGGCTGTATCATCCATTAATCACTGTTCATGGTGATTTTGATCACATAGGTTTATGCTACTCCTACAGCTGAGCAATTTTGGGTGTAGTGATCCATTAATCACTGTTCATGGTGATATGATCACATAGGTTTATGCTACTCCCACAGCTGAGCAAACTGGCTGTAGTCATCCCTTAATCACTGTTCATGGTGATATGATCACATAGGTTTATGCTACTCCTACAGCTGAGCAATCTGGCTGTAGTCATCCATTAATCACTGTTCATGTGATATGATCACATAGGTTTATGCTACTCCTACAGCTGAGCAATCTGGGTGTAGTCATCCATTAATCACTGTTCATGGTGATATGGGTCACATAGGGTTTTTGCTACTCCTACAGCTGAGCAATCTGGCTGAGTCATCCTTAATCACTGTTCATGGTGATATATCACATAGGTTTATGCTACTCCTACAGGGTGAGCAATCTGGCTGTAGTCATCCATTATCACTGTTCATGGTGATATGATCACATAGGTTTATGCTACTCCTACAGCTGAGCAATCTGGGTGTAGTCATCCATTAATCACTGTTCATGGTGATATGATCACATGGTTTATGCTACTCCCACAGCTGAGCAATCTGGCTGTAGTCATCCATTAAACACTGTTCATGGTGATATGATCACATAGGTTTATGCTACTCCTACAGCTGAGCATCTGGCTGTAGTCATCCATTAATCACTGTTCATGGTGACTATGATCACATAGGTTTATGCTACTCCTACAGCTGAGCATCTGGCTGTATCCCCTTCCCTTAATCACTGTTCATGGTGATATGATCACATAGGTTTATGCTACTCCTACAGCTGAGCAATCTGGCTGTAGTCATCCATTAATCACTGTTCATGGTGATATGATCACATAGGTTTATGCTACTCCTACAGCTGAGCAATCTGGCTGTAGTCATCCATTAATCACTGTTCATGGTGATATGATCACATAGGTTTATGCTACTCCTCCCGCTGAGCAATCTGGCTGTAGTCATCCATTAATCACTGTTCATGGTGATAAAGATCACATAGGTTTTTGCTATCTCCTACAGCTGAGCAATCTGGCTGTAGTCATCCATTAATCACTGTTCATGGTGATATGATCACATAGGTTTATGCTACTCCTACAGCTGAGCAATCTGGCTGTAGTCATCCATTAATCACTGTTTTGGTGATATGATCACATAGGGTTTTCTACTCCTACAGCTTTAGCAATCTGGCTGTAGTCATCCATTAATCACTGTTTATGGTGATATGATCACATAGGTTTATGCTACTCCCCACAGCTGAGCATCTGCTGTAGTCATCCATTAAACACTGTTCATTTGGGGATATGATCACATGGTTTTTTTTACTCCTACAGCTGAGCAATCTGGCTGTAGTCATCCATTAATCACTGTTCATGGTGATATGATCACATAGGTTTATGCTACTCCTACAGCTGAGCAATCTGGCTGTAGTCATCCATTAATCACTGTTCATGGTGATATGATCACATAAAGGGTTTTTGCTACTCCTACAGCTGAGCAATCTGGCTGTAGTCATCCATTAATCACTGTTCATGTGATATGATCACATAGGTTTATGCTACTCCCCCAGCTGAGCAATCTGGCTGTATCATCCATTAAAACTTTTTGGTGATATATATAGGGTTTTTTTTATTACACTAAAGGTTATCATCCTTAACACTGCATGGTGTAGTCACAATTTATCACTTCAGTGAGCAATTGGTTATCTCTTAACACTGCATGGTGTAGAAACCAAATTTTTTTCACTTCAGTGAGCAATTGGTTATCATCCTTAACACTGCATGGGGTATATCCATATTTTTTTTTCTTAATGACAATTGGTTATCATCCTTAACACTGCATGGTGTATGATCCAATTTATCCTTCAGTGGAAATTGGTTACATTTAAAAAAAGGGTTTGCCCCCAATATGTTTTTTGACAAAGGTTAGTCTCCTACAGTGGAAAGGGAATTTAAACCCTTTTTTAAATGAAATGGTTTTTCCCCCTAAACTCTGGTATCCATTTTTTCAAATTTAAATGGTTTTTATCCCCTACAACCGTGTATATAAATTTTTTTGGGGGAAATTTTTATCCCTACAACCCGGTATTTAAAAATTTTTTTAAAAATTTTGTTTACCAAAGGTTGTATTTAAAGTTATGTATTAACCAAATTTTTATCCAATAAACCTGGAATTAAATTTTTTAAAAATTTTTCCCCCACAAATTCCCGTTTATTAAACCTTTTTGTTTCCAAAGGTTTAACCCCTAAATCAATTCCTTTTAATCCTTTTTGTTTCCAAAGGTTTAACCCCCTTCCCCAAACTGGTTTATTTAAATTTTTTTTTTGAAAAGGTTTTTACCCTTTCCCGGCAATTTTTTTTTTATCCCTTTTTTAAATTTAAATGGTTTTTACCCTTTCCCGGCAATTTTGGCATTTTTCCTTTTTAAAAATGGTTTACCTTTTCCCCCCCCATATCCATTTTTTCATTTTTAAAAAAAGGTTTTTCATTAAGCTGGCAAAGGTTGTACCATTTTTTCATTAATTTACAATGGTTTACCTTTCCCCCGGCATTTTTACATTTTCCCTTTTTTGGGGGAAAAAAAATTTACCCCTTTCCCGGCAAATTTTTTAATTATTAAACCCCGGGATTTTAGTTTTTTATTCCCGGCAATTTTTATCCCAAAAATTTTATGGTAAACAATGGATTTTCAAAATTCCCGGAAAAAAACCCAGGTATTTCCAAAGGTTTTGCTTCCCCCAAACTAAATCCTGTTTAAAATTAAATTTTTTGTTAACCAATTTTGCCTTTCCCACCTGGGTTGTATTTAAAATTTTTTAAAAATTTTGCCTTTTCCCCCACAATTTGGGGGTCCCTTTTTCACTTTAGGGGAAAACCGGTTTTTTTTATTAACCCGGCAATTTTTATCCCTTTTTACTTTCAAAATTTAGTTTTTTCATTTACGTAGGGTTTTTTTCCCCTTTTTTGGGGGAAAAAATTTTTTTCTTACCTGGCATTGGTTGCCAAATTTTTTTTTAAATTTACAAAGGTTTTTTACCCCCCAACGGTTTTGTTTTAACAGTTTGGGAAACAATAGGGTTTTTATCCAATAAAGGGGAAAATTAAACACTGTTATGGGATATGTACATGGTTTTCCCCAACCCAAATCGGTGGCCCTTAAATTTTTCAAATTTACAAAGGTTTTGTCCAATAAATCTGGTGTAAATTTTTTTCACTGTTATGGTTATGACAATGGTTTTTTTCCCCCGGAAGGTTTAATTTTTAAAATTTTTTTGGGTTTCCCGGTTTTTCTCCTAACTGGCAAGGTGGTTATCCAAAAAATTTTTTTTAAAAAATTTTTCTCCTCCTGGCAATTTTGGGGGCCCCTTTATTTTTTAAAAATTTTTTCCCCCCTTACAACTGGGTTGTTTATCATGTTTGGTTTAAACCAAATTTTTTTTCCCAAAAGGTTGTATTTAAAGTTTGGGTTTTAAAAATTTTTCCCTAATAAAACCTGTTTATTTTCCTTTTTGTATTCCGGTTTTTTCCCCAAAAAGGTTGTATTTAACAGTTTTGTATTAAAAAGGTTTTTTATCCTCAAAATTTTGGGGGATTTAAAAATTTTTTTTAAAAATGGTTTTTTACCCCCCAACCAATTGGTTAAATTTTTCCTTTTTTGGGGGAAATGGTTTATTCTTCCTGGCAATTTTTGGGATTTAAAAAATTTTTTTAAAAAATTTTTATTCCAAATCGGTGGTTATCCTTTTTTCAAATTTAAATTTTTTATCCCCTACATTCTGGAATTAAAATTTTTTTTGGTAAATTTTTTCCCCCCTAAACCTGGAATTAAAATTTTTTTTGGGGGAAATTTTTTTCCCCCCCAAACCTGGTTACCCTTTACTTTCTAATTTAAATGGTTTTTATCCCCCAAAAAGGTTGTATTTTTGTTTATGGTTTAAACCAAATTTTGCTTTCCCCCCAAATTGGGTTTTTATATTAAACTGTTTGGGGGTAAATTTTGCTTTCCCAATACTCGGTGGTTATCCTTTTTTCAAATTTAAATTTTTTATCCCCTACTCGGTGGTTATCCTTTTTTCAAATTTAAATTTTTTATCCCCTACTCGGTGGTTATCCTTTTTTCAAAAAAAAAATGGTTTATTTTCCCCCCAACGGGAATTTTTATCAAAATTTTTTTTCAAATTTAAATGGTTTTTATCCAATACTCGGTGGTTATCCTTTTTTCAAATTTAAATGGTTTTGATCCAATACTCGGTGGTTATCCTTTTTTCAAATTTAAATTTTTTTCCCCCCTAAACCTGGAATTAAAATTTTTTTGGGGGAAATTTTTTCCCCCCTAAACCTGGTTACCCTTTACTTTCTTTAAAAATGGTTTTGTTCCAATACTCGGTGGTTATCCTTTTTTCAAATTTAAATTTTTTATCCCCTACCTTTGGGGGTTATCCAAAAAATTTTTTTAAAAAATTTTTCTCCTAACTGGCAAGGTGGTTATCCAAAAAATTTTTTTAAAAAATTTTTCTCCTAACTGGCAAGGTGGTTATCCAAAAAAGTTAGGGGATTCCCAAGGTTTTTTACCCCCCAACGGTTTTAAATTTTAAAATTTTGGGAAAATTCCTAGGTTTTTTCCCCTCGTGAAAGGGGGTTCCAAAAAATTTTGGGGTTAAACAAAATTTTTTTCTTCGTGAAAGGGGGTTCCAAAAAATTTTGGTGTTAAACAATTTTATCTCTTCGGAAATCCGGGGTAATTTTTCCCGGGATTGTAAAAGGTTTTTATCCACGTAGGGTTTTTTCCCTTTTTTAAATTTAAATGGTTTTTTCCCAACAAATTGGGGCCCTTTTTCACTTTCAGGGGGAAAATTTTGCTTTCCCCCCAAATCTGGTTGGAAAATCCTTTTTGTATTACATGGATTTTCCCCCCCAAATCTGGTTGGAAAAATCATGTTTGGGGTTTAAACCAATTTTGCTTCCCCACAAATTCTTTTATTAAACCTTTTTGTATTACATGGATTCCCCCCAAAACCCTTCCTTTTATTAAACCTTTTTGTATTACATGGATTCCCCCCACCAAAGGGTTTTTTAAACACTTTTTGTTTTGGATTCCCCCTTCCTAAACTGGGTTTTATTATCACTTTTTGTATTACATGGATTCCCCCTTAAAACCCTTCCTTTTATTAAACCTTTTTGTATTACATGGATTCCCCCCAAAACCCTTCCTTTTATTAAACCTTTTTGTATTACATGGATTCCCCCTTTTACAAATTTGGGGTTTTTTTCAGGGAGGGTTTAAAAAATGGTTTCCCCCTTTTTATAAACCCGTTCTTAAAATCACTTTTGGGAAAACAAATTTTTTAAAATCCAAATACCGGTGAAAATCCTTTTGTTTTGTAAATTTACGGTTTGGGACTCAAACACTGGCAGTCCTAATCACCCTTTCAAAAATGCAAACTCCCAAAAAAAACCTTTTACCCTAAACATCATAATGGCAAATTTTTCTTAAAACCCCAAGGCAAAGGGCAAAAATCTTTAGAAACTGAAACACTGGCAAGTCAAAAACATATTTCATTCCAAAAAGTCAAGGAATGGACAAACCCTAAAACATACTGAAAATTAAGGGGGAAAAAAAAAACCCCCCAAAAAAGGGAAAGGGGGAAAAAAACCCCATCACTGACAAAGTCTAGGGGAAGTGGACAAAACATACAACATACTGACAACGTCTAAAAGGGTAATCCATTAATCACTGTTCATGGTGATATGATCACATAGGTTTATGCTACTCCTACAGCTGAGCAATCTGGCTGTAGTCATCCATTAATCACTGTTCATGGTGATATGATCACATAGGTTTATGCTACTCCTACAGCTGAGCAATCTGGCTGTAGTCATCCATTAATCACTGTTCATGGTGATATGATCACATAGGTTTATGCTACTCCTACAGCTGAGCACTCTGGCTGTAGTCATCCATTAATCACTGTTCATTGGTGATATGATCACATAGGTTTATGCTACTCCTACAGCTGAGCACTCTGGCTGTAGTCATCCATTAATCACTGTTCATGGTGATATGATCACATAGGTTTATGCTACTCCTACAGCTGAGCACTCTGGCTGTAGTCATCCATTAATCACTGTTCATGGTGATATGATCACATAGGTTTATGCTACTCCTTACAGCAAAAGAGTGTCAATATCTGTTGCCGAGGGGAGAACTGTGAGAACAGCCTGTTGGTAAACCATAGTTTCAATCATCAGTGGCATTGTTCCTTAGAACAGCCTGCTACAGGCAAATGGACAAAACCATACTTTTATGCATCACTGATAATAGTTTACAGGCAAGTGGACAAAATCATACTTTCATGCATAACTGACAACATTCTACAGGCAAGTGGACAAAATCATACTTTCATGCATCACTGGTAACAGTCACGGGTAAGTGGACAAAGCCATAACACACATCACTGACAACAGTCTACAGGTAAGTGGACAAAGCCATAACACACATCACTGACACCAGTCTACGGGTAAGTGGACAAAATCATACTTTCATGCATCACTGACAACAGTCTACGGGTAAGTGGACACAATCATACTTTCATGCATAACTGACAACAGTCTACAGGCAAGTGGACAAAATCATACTTTCATGCATAACTGACAACAGTCTACAGGCAAGTGGACAAATTCATACTTTCATGCATCACTGCCAACAGTCTATGGGTAAGTGGACAAAGCCATAACACACATCACTGACAACAGTCTACGGGTAAGTGGACAAAGCCATAACACACATCACTGACAACAGTCTACAGGTAAGTGGACAAAATCATACTTCATGCATCACTGACAATAGTCTATGGGTAAGTGGACAAAATCATACTTTCATGCATTACTGACAACAGTCTACAGGTAAGTGGACAAAACCATACTTTCATGCATCACTGACAACAGTTTATGGGTAAGTAGACAAAACCATACTTTCATGCATCACTGGTAACAGTCTACGGGTAAGTGGACAAAGCCATAACACACATCACTGACAACAGTCTACAGGCAAGTGGACAAAGCCATACTTTCAAGCATTAGAGGCAGTGTTCCAGTCAAAATCATCATAGTTGCTAAAGTGTAAATGAAAAAAAAAAGACTGTTACCAGACCACAGCTAAGTACTAATCTTCAATTCTGTCTAAGATCTGTTGATTGGACTCCACATGCATCAATGTATTTGTGAGCGTATGTCTAGTGATTAGTTTAGCAGTAACCCAGTGTGACTAGTGTAGCAGTAACCCAGTGTGACTAGTGTAGCAGTAACCCAGTGTGACTAGTGTAGCAGTAACCCAGTGTGACTAGTGTAGCAGTAACCCAGTGTGACTAGTGTAGCAGTAACCCAGTGTGACTAGTGTAGCAGTAACCCAGTGTGACTAGTGTAGCAGTAACCCAGTGTGACTAGTGTAGCAGTAACCCAGTGTGACTAGTGTAGCAGTAACCCAGTGTGACTAGTGTAGCATTAACCCAGTGTGACTAGTGTAGCATTAACCCAGTGTGACTAGTGTAGCAGTAACCCAGTGTGACTAGTGTAGCAGTAACCCAGTGTGACTAGTGTAGCATTAACCCAGTGTGACTAGTGTAGCAGTAACCCAGTGTGACTAGTGTAGCAGTAACCCAGTGTGACTAGTGTAGCAGTAACCCAGTGTGACTAGTGTAGCAGTAACCCAGTGTGACTAGTGTAGCAGTAACTCAGTGTGACTAGTGTAGCAGTAACCCAGATTGACTAGTGTAGCAGTATAATCAGTGTGATTAGTTTAGTTTAGTTTAAGTTTAGTTTAGTTTAATCGTTGGATCAACATCACGGCACACGGGTTTAACCCATAAGTGCTCCGCTTTCCTCCTAACTCAAACCTGAGTCTGGAGAAACTCAGCTCAGTGCACGAACTCCGTAGCATCGATGAGGATCCTGAAATACTTGGGTAGATTTTTAACTCGAAATGTTGCCCGGGCAGTGCCGTTAGGCTACACTTTTTCGATTTCCAACTACCAAGGGATTTTTTTACGTGCGCAACAATATACACGGGCGTCCGATCTCACTACCCAGAGACCAGGGGACATTTTATTACTGGAAGTCCACGTGGATTTTAATAACTGTGATTAGTGTAGAAGTAACCGATCGTGACTTATGTAGCAGTAACCCAGTGTGACTAGTGTAGCAGTAACCCAGTGTGACTAGTGTTGTACAGTCAGTGCATTTAGTATAACAATAATATCAGATATTGGTGAAACATTCACTGAGTGTTGTATGAGATATTAATGAAACATTTACTCATTGTTGTACTAGAAGAAACAAAAGAAGGTGAAGTATTAATGGGCGAAGAAAAGATCATGGAAAGATGAGCAGAATTATATGATGATGATAGTAGATCAGCAACAAACAATTATGATCCATGTCAAGGAGCAGCAATACTGACAGCATGAGCTCCATGTACTGATTTTCCACTTCTCTGACTGTTTTCCCTGTCTGAGCCATCCATGATTTTCCGTGTAAAAACCTGGGGCCCTTAACTGTATTCAGGATTTCATGCAGGAGAAGGCGTTTCTTGTCTGCAATCACTCTGATCTGAAATATGACTTAGTCTGCAACACCTTGAGCCTGCCCTCAGTTTTCGAAAAGCTAGGATGTATTGTATACACACTGCCGGCGTGACCTTGTGCTCCCCAGGATTACCAGCATAGTTTCATTCTGTTATAGTTTCATTCTGTTATAGTTTCATTCTGTTATAGTTTCATTCTGTTATAGTTTCATTCTGTTATAGTTTCATTCTGTTATAGTTTCATTCTGTTATAGTTTCATTCTGTTATAGTTTCATTCTGTTATATTTTCATTCTGTTATAGTTTCATTCTGTTATAGTTTCATTCTGTTCGCACTCTAGTTTCTCTCGCTGACTCTTTGACACTGTCAGCAGTAACTGTGTATGACACTGGTGAAACCTTCATGGTTGATTGTGGGAGATACAGTGTGACATGTTGTGTGAGATACTATTGAAACATTTACAAAACAGAATACACATATTTTCTCATTTCAGTGCTTCCCCAAGGGCACCAATCTACGTGAGGTGTTAGACTTTTACTTTCAGGTAACTATTTCTACTTCTGTGTTCAGGAGTGTTTTTTCAGATGTGATTGCGGTGTGTCTGGTTAGGCCCCTTAGGCCGAAACCCTTAGGCCAACACATCCAACTTTAGCGTGCATTTTTGACCAGGTTAGCATTCCTGGGGGACTCTCACTTTTGTGGATCTGTCTACATTCCAGCTAGTCAAGTTAGAACGGTCGAAATCTTCACGATCAGCCCTCAAGGGAAGGCAGGGACAGTCCATGGTATTTTCCGCCATTCAGGGTGGCTTCCATAGTTGCAGAGCCGACACATAGCACTCTGGTGCTGGGCTCACCGAGGGAATCGTCACGTCCTGCTCATGGCTGCTTTAATTCCTCACTTCAATGTATTGGGCCTTTTGTTCGTTACGTGCCGCTCCCCGTACAAACCAGGGAGGATCGGACTGCAGACGATATCCACTTAGCGAGCTTTCGTTTTGGACATGTGCTAGTCGCTGTGCCCAGAAAACAAAATAGATCTGTTCTGGACACGACGGACATTCGGAAAACTAGCTAGTCAGAGCTGTTCCGGACACGAAGGACATTAGGAAGTCTAGATAGTCAGAACTGTTCCGAGCATGAGGGACAATCGGAAAATTAGCTAGTCAGAGCTGTTCAGGACACAAAGGGCATTCGGAAAACTAGATAGTCAGAGCTGTTCCGGGCACGTGGGACATATCACTCGGATGGTTTTGCATTGTGTCAGTTTTAATTTGCCACCCTTAGGCCTGCACATCCGACTTCAGTGGATGTTTTTGATCAGGTTAACCATCCTGGAGGTTTTGAGGGAAATTTTTGTGTGGTGTCACCCACTTCTCAGCTGGTCAAGTTAGAGCGGCCACAGACATCACGGTCACCCCTCAAGGGAAGGCAGGGGCAGACCATGGGCATTCCCCGCTACCCAAGGAGGTTTCCATTTTTGCCGAGCCGGCACATGCTCTCTGTGTGGGCTCACCAAGGCATCGCCACTGTCCCTGCTCATGGCTGCTTTTATTCCCTTACTTCCTATGTATCTGACAATTCGTTCGCCACTAGCCACTCCCCACGCAAACCAGGAACGGTCAGTCTGCGGGCGACATCCACTCAGCACGCTTTTCCTTCGAACTTCCACAGTAATGGATTCGCTAGCCAAGGCGTTCCATTTCGTGTTAATGAGACGTTTTTCATCTTAATTTGCAGGTGACATCCATTCTGCAAGCTTTCACTTCAGGACTGCCACGTAATGGATTCGCTAGCCAAGTATTCCATTTCGTGTTAATGAGACGTTTTTCCACCTTTGACTACGCTCACTTCAGTGAGCTCTGATGCAGATTGCATCGTAACCACTGCGTGTGATTTTGACACTTTTCCACCTTTAGTAACGCTCATGGGGTAGGCTACATGTGCTGCCGGCTAAGCACATTACCTCCATGCAGCTGAGAGTGAGTAACGGCCAGGCTCTCTCATCCTGGGATCCCTCTTATCCCTCGGATGAGAGCCTTCGAACAAGTATCTGTACCAAGCATGTAGCGGCTTAGCATCTCACCTCCATTTTTCAATGGGTGATATCGGCCCTGCTCTCACATCCGGGGGATGCTGACTTAGAGGCATTCAGTCATATCCCTAAGCGGGGAGCCTTAGAGTATGTGTCCGGACAAAGAATTAGTGGCATTGTGCACCTGATTCGGTCTTTGACTGTCTATCTCAGTCTACCTGCAGAGCAGCAGGTTGTGTCTCTCTTGGTCTGGTCCTTATGTCAAGGCCTGTCCGACATGTAGTTGTGCAGCACAGCTCTTGAGGTCATTGGGACACGCAAGCCCCTCTACCACGGCAAGGTGGAGACACTTCAAAGTGGAGGTAGGTTATAGTGTTACTATTCTTTGCTTTCTGTATGCCCCCCCCCCTCTCCCATGCCAACCCTCCGTAGTTGTCTATTACAACATGCATGGTAGGTTACAGTGTTACTATTCTTTGCTTCCTGTATGCCCCCCCCCCCTCTCCCATGCCAACCCTCCGTAGTTGTCTATTATAACATGCATGGTAGGTTACAGTGTTACTATTCTTTGCTTCCTGTATGCCTCCCCCCTCCTCTCCCATGCCAACCCTCCGTAGTTGTCTATTACAACATGCATGGTAGGTTACAGTGTTACTATTCTTTGCTTCCTGTATGCCCCCCCCCCTCTCCCATGCCAACCCTCCGTAGTTGTCTATTATAACATGCATGGTAGGTTACAGTGTTACTATTCTTTGCTTCCCATATGCCCCCCCCCCTCCCCTCTCCCATGCCAACCCTCCATAGTTGTCTATTACAACATGGATGGTAGGTTACAGTGTTACTATTCTTTGCTTCCCATATGCCTCCTCCCCCTCTCCCATGCCAACCCTCCATAGTTGTCTATTACAACATGCATGGTAGGTTACAGTGTTACTATTCTTTGCTTCCTGTATGCCCCCTCCCCCTCTCCCATGCCAACCCTCCATAGTTGTCTATTACAACATGTATGGTAGGTTACAGTGTTACTATTCTTTGCTTCCTGTATGCCCCCCCCCCCCCCTCTCCCATGCCAACCTTCCGTAGTTGTCTATTACAACATGTATGGTAGGTTACAGTGTTACTATTCTTTGCTTCCCATATGCCCCCCCCCCTCCCCTCTCCCATGCCAACCCTCCATAGGTGTGTATTACAACATGCATGGTAGGTTACAGTGTTACTATTCTTTGCTTCCTGTATGCCCCCTTCCCCTCTCCCATGCCAACCCTCCATAGTTGTCTATTACAACATGCATGGTAGGTTACAGTGTTACTATTCTTTGCTTCCTGCATGCTCCCTCCCCCTCTCCCATGCCAACCCTCCATAGTTGTCTATTACAACATGCATGGTAGGTTACAGTGTTACTATTCTTTGCTTCATGTATGCCCCCTCCCCCTCTCCCATGCCAACCCTCCATAGTTGTTTATTACAACATGCATGGTAGGTTACAGTGTTACTATTCTTTGCTTCCTGTATGCCCCCTCCCCCTTTCCAATGCCAACCCTCCGTAGTTGTCTATTACAACATGCATGGTAGGTTACAGTGTTACTATTCTTTGCTTCCTGTATGCCCCTCCTCTCCCATGCCAACCCTCCGTAGTTGTCTATTACAACATGCATGGTAGGTTAAAGTGTTACTATTCTTTGCTTCCTGTATGCTTCTCTCCCCCCCCCCCCCCCACTCCTCCTCCTCCTCCTCCCATAGTCACACAATGGTTATCTCTGCTCAAGGTTTGAGAGTGGTTCGGTTGGAGAAATGAAACAGTTAATCTAATACTAAATGTTATGTGTAGGATCAGTACAGTTTGTACCATGACTTACATTTATGATGTACATTTATGTCATGTTGGGTTTGTTGTTTGAATCAACAATTTGTCATGCTTGGCTTGGAGGTAAATGTGTAATGTTTGAGATTTGGACTTGCATGTATATGTTTAAAATGTTGAGTTGTTTGACTTTTGCCAGATAAGGTTACAAAAAAAATAATGTTCAGGTTTCACAGTAAGTTTTATACGTGCTAATAATTTATATTGAAAACATTCAGAGAAAGTTTACTTTTCTTGTGGGTTTATTTGATGATTGTTTCTTTACTCAGTGAAATGTAATTGTGACACGTAGTGAGCTGTGATTTTATTTGAGCAGAAATATCTGTTGTAGCATTCCTGATTGTGAAATGTTGTATGTTTTCAGCAGTGTTCTGTAGAGATTACCTGTGATTCTGGGGCTGTCATTGCAGCCACGCTGGCTAATGGAGGCATATGTCCAATCACAGGCGTCAAAGTCCTGGAGCCGTACTGTATACGGGACACCTTGAGTCTCATGTTGTCTTGTGGCATGTATGACTATTCAGGACAGTTTGCTTTTAAAGTGAGTCTTGACATATGTTAGATGAACATTCAGTGCTTGACATCTGTGTGGGGATAGATATTAACAATGTCCTGTATTTGTGTGTGAATAGATATTAATAATGTCCTGTATTTATGTGGATAGATATTCACAACGTCCTGTGTTTGTTTTGTGTGCATATATACTAGTCCTTTAAAAGTAATGGAGAGTTTTGGTCATAGACAAAAACTTTAGGAAGGGAAAATCCCAACTGTACCTCCTCGTGGCAGAGGATGGAAACACACCACGGTGTGGCTAACGCAGTCCTGGGGACTGAGTATCCGCCGGAATAAGTGGACAACTCTGCAGCTGAGCAGAGCAGGGCACTCACTTGTCCTGACAGTCGGATATGGCTGTCAAAGGCAGAGGTAAAAGACCCCCATGTGGATGTGGAAGGCAAGGGGAAACCACCATATTATCTTCCCAAGACTTCATGGCAAAATAAATTTCAGTGTTAGTGAACGACGTTAATGGCTGTCTTAGGACATCCTCATCTGTTAGGGACAGTCATGAGCCACAGGTGACACCAGACCGTTGTCCAGCTACTGATGGCAAAATCATAACTAAAATAAATAAATTTAGAGTAGGAACATGGAATGTTAGGACATTAAATGAGCTAGGAAAGTTGACCAATGTTCTAAGAGAGATGGATGCATGAAAATGAATATACTAGGCGTTAGTGAGATGAGATGGAAGGGATCTGGCAAAATTATAGCTGACAACCACACAATAATTTATTCTGGAGGGGATACACATGAAAAAACAGCCAAATCAATTAATGGATACTGGTGTATTTCAGATAGAGTTGTAATGGTCAAAATCAAAGGCAAACCAATAAATGTATATATTATACAAGTATATGCACCAACAACAAGCAGTAGTGATGAAGAAATATAACACTTTTACTGACAAAATAGACGTGGCGATGGCTCAAATTGTTTTTTTCTTTTTTAAAATTCGCATATCCTTTACAAGCCGGTCTCTCTGGCTGTGGGGCTACAACACTTTCTCTCTGTAATCCCGTTTATCACGCAGAGTCTCGTAGCGGAGCGAGAACTGAGGCGGTTCGACCCCCGCTCGTGACTTGCGGGATACTGAGCCGGCCGCTCAGAAAGCAATGGCAAACTACTGAGTGTAATCTTGCCAAGAGATCAACATACAGCTGAAAGATGCTGGTGTTCACAGCTAAGTCCTGTAAAGGATATGCTAAAAAAAAAAAAAATCCTTTACAGGACATCGCTGTCAACAGCAGCATCTTTCAGCTGTCTGTTGATTTCTTGGCACGATTACGCTCAGTAGTTTGCCATTGCTTTCTGAGCGGCCAGCTCAGTTATCCCGCAAGTCACGTGATAAACGGGATTACGGAGAAAGTGTTGTAACCCCTCGGCCAGAGAGACCGGCTGGCTCAAATTGGATCACAAGAAATAAAAATAATACTTGGAGATTTTAATGCAAAAGTAGGAAAGGGGAAAATGGATGATGTAGTAGGGAATTATGGTTTAGGTATAAGAAATGAAAGAGGAGAAAAACTAATAGAATGGGCAAATATCAATGATATGAAAATTGGGAACACATGGTTTAAACACCATAAAAGATGACTATACACATGGAAAAGCCCTGATAAGAAAATATGCAACCAAATTGAGTACACACTTATTAATAATAGATTTAGAATTGCATTAATTAATGTAAAAACAATGCCTGGTGCTGACGGTAATAGTGATCATGTACCACTATGTGGACAAATAAAAGTAAGATTAAAGAGAAGGAAAAACATGGTTAAGAATGTGAGACATAATAAAGAGGTTCTGAAAGTAGATAAAGAAATTCAAGAACAATACAGAGTTACTGTGAAAAATAGGGACAATGCAATAGCTAAATACAGAGTATAAATGAACAATGGGAAATTTTAAGGGACTCCTTCATCAAACTAGCAAACAAATATTACCGGAGAGAAGCCAAATAGCTAAGAAAAAATTGATAAATAAAGAAATCTTAATGTTGATGGATAAAAGAAAACAGAGGAAACATGACAAACAAGAATACGCTAAGATAAGTAAAGAAATAAAAGATAAATGTGTGAAGGCAAAAGAAAGTTGGTTAAACAAACAGTGCAAAAAAATTGAATTAAATTCCATTAAAGATACAAAATATATGTACAGACAAATCAGTGAGCTCACGGGAAGAAAAATAAAAATAAATACAGGGTGTTTGAAATCAAAAACAGGAAAGATATTGGAGAAAGGTGCTATAATGAAGAGGTGGAATGTGTATATAAGAGAATTATATGAAGGAGAAAGGGAAGAATTAACAGAAGAAAGTAACTTAGAAGGCCCACCTATTCTAAAAGAAGAAGTCGCTGGCACTATAAAACATATGAAGAAAGGAAAAACAGCTGGGCCAGATGAAATCACAACAGAAGAATTAGAAGTATTGGGAGAATTTGGAGTAGATACATTAACCAAAATGTTGAATGATATTTACAGAAGTGGATATTTACCCAGTGATATGCTGAAATCTGTATTTATAGCTATAAAAGACCAGGAGCAATTGAATGTGAAGATTTTCGTACAATTAACCTCATAAACCATATCACTAAGCTTCTACTCAGAATCATAATGAGAAGAACCAGAAAGAAAATACAAATGGAAATTAGTGAAGAACAGTATGGACTTGTGGAGGGAAAGGGCACAAACAATGCAATATATACATTACAGACACTAATAGAAAGGTCAATGGAGAAACAGAAAGACATATATTTGTGCTTCATAGATTATACTAAGGCATTTGATAAAGTAAAACATGATGAGCTGATTAAAATGTTAGAAGATATCAACATTGATGGGAAAGATTTAAGAATAATAAAGAATATTTACTGGAACTAAGTAGCAGCATTTAAAATGGGAAATAAAGAGGATAGTTACGAACAGATAAAGCTAGGAGTATGACAGGGGTGTGTCTTGTCACCAGATCTCTTCTCCTTATATAGCGAAGTAATAATGAGAGAGATCAAAGAGATGCCAGGAATACTAGTTGGAGGTTATAATATAAATAATATACGCTATGCAGATGACACAGTATTGTTAGTGGATAATTCAACAGACCTACAACAATTGTTGGACATCGTAGTAACAGAGAGTGAAAGGAAAGGACTCTCCTTGAATATCAAGAAAACAGTAACAATGGTGTTATCAAAGAAAATGGTGACACCAAAATGTGACATAGAAATAGAAGGAAATATTCTTAACCTAAGTGGATAATTTTAGATACCTAGGGGCATTTATAACATCAGATGGAAGATGTACAACAGAGAATGTAAGAGACTGCTGAAATGCTATGTAGAACCAATTTTGCTGTATGGCGGTGAATCTTGGAATGTAAATGAACAAATTAAGAAGAAATTAGAAGCAACGGAGATGTGGTTCCTGAGACGAATGTTGCAAATTCCTTGGACTGCCAGAGTAACTAACAACAACTGCCTGAAACAGGCTATTGAAACTAGAACATTATATACAACAATAAGAAAGATACAAACATCTTTCTTCTGTCATGTGATGAGAAGAGAGGCATTGGAGTCCATCGTGACAACTGGAAAGATCGAGGGGAAGAGTGGCAGAGGCAGAGGCAGACCAAGAGAAATGATGCTGGATGGATTGAGATGGTGCATGGAGGAATATCAGCAGCAGGGTTGATCCAGAACACCAAAGACTGAGATCTGTGGAGAGCCATGCTGGCAGGGCACTTGATGATGATGATAATATACTCTCTCTCTCTCTCTCTCTCTCTCTCTCTCTCCATACATATAATAAGTAATGAACGTTGTTCCCCATAACATTTGTGTAAGGAACATTGTTCCCTGTAACATTTATGTAATCATCAAAATGGAGAGCATAACACAGCAGAATATAACATGACAACAAAATCTTCTTCGTGGATTCAACAGGAAATTCTGTGTCGTGGATTCCATATATCAAGTCGAAGAACAGATATATTCTAATGGACCAGTTGAATATCACAAGAAGTGGGTCAGAATACACAATGATAATGGGATCAACCAAATATAAATTAAAATATGCAAGGGCCACTGTCAAAGTCTCACATGGAGTAGGTATGGACATAAAGTTAGAAGGGATTTATAGAAGGGATATAACCCCAATATAAGGGGAGTAAACAGAACCACTCGAATGCTCGACCAATCTAGAGCCTTCGAGAATGATGGGTCAGTTTGCCTACAGCTCCGTGGACACAGGTGGAACCCGCCTACAGCGTGCCAGGACCTGTTCCACAAGAAGCTCGAAGAGAGTTACACCCCGTGTCCGCCCGACACACGTCGAAGGGCAGACCGCGACTGGACTCCGATCACGAAGGAGGGTTTAGCTTAAGGGGGACTTGATAGATAGAAACCAGTGTATTTAAGGATTGTTGATGGTTATGTGTATGATTGCTTTGTTATGAACTCCTGTGATAGTGTAAATATTGTAACTGGCTGCGAAACCAATTCTTCGCCAGATTACTGTGAATAAATTATATCAGAAAGTATCAGAATGGAGTTTGTTGCCTGTCTGAACCCGAGTTTCATTTCCCTAGGTCTTTAGGACGTTGACAGGCTATTTGGGGGCTCAAGCCGGTTTTGGCAAGCTCAAGACGATTAAATTCTACTTCACTTTCTCGACAGCTCATGGTTTTGCCAAGTAAAATATATTAACATTCATACACAACAAAGTCTCAAGTTTACAGCGACTATCTTCTCATCTGTTCATAAACTATCGTAGTCCCTCTAGAAAAGTTACTTAGAAACCATGTTTATAAAATTTAACATTGACATGACTGGACAATAACTGTGACAAGATACTAATCTTTTTCATTCCAATGACAGATTGTTCCGCGAAAAGTTGTGTGCATGTAAATTGTTCTCCAGCAGTAGCGAAAGAACCGGAGAACCAAACAACAACACTACAGCAAAGAAACCAGTAAATCAGATAAGTCCCATAGGTTTCATGCTTATTGTATCCCTAAACGATACTCATATTTTTTTCATTGATGTAACATTTTTCTATGTATTTCAATTTATGATATATACATGCAAATTTCATGACCATTTGAATTTATTCTATAGGAAGTGTATATGTAAACATTAAGGGACATAACCAATTTTTGTACACCCAAACTATTCCCAAAGGGATTTAAGTTCTGAAAATTTAAATTTAGCTAAATTTACAAAATGTCAACACTAGAACAGTGTATTGAGTTAGGACTTAAATTAGGTTACACTGCAGATAAACTGTCAGAATGGGCGCAAAAAACGCATTCAGAAAACAGCGAGAGAAGACAGGGCAGCGGAAAGAGAACAAAAACGACTACAAATGGAGGCTGAAGAGAAAAAGATGCAAATGGAGGCTGAAGAGAAAAAGATGCAAATGGAGGCTGAAGAGAAAAAGATGCAAATGGAGGCTGAAGAGAAAAAGATGCAAATGGAGGCTGAAGAGAAAAAGATGCAAATGCAAATGGAGGCTCAAGAGAAAAAGATGAAAATGGAGGCTGAAGATAAAAAGATGCAAATGGAGGCGAAAAGAATGGAGCTCGAAGCTGCTAGCAAACAAGCTCAATTAAACGCAGAAACAAAGAAGTTAGAAATAGAATTAGCTTTGAAACAAAAGGAAATCAAAACGCAAACGCAATTAAAAGTCAAACAAATGGAAATTGACTCCAACATGGAGATTTCGGTAAATAAATTAAGGAGTAAAGAAGAGCAAAAATACAACAAATATAAAGGCTTAGTCAAACTTTTCTGTTCCGGAGATTCCATAAGTGCATATTTAGAGAACTTTGAGTGTTTAATGTCATACCATAGCATTTCAAAAGTCGATTGGGCATTTATCCTTATGAGAAACTTAGCATTAGAGCCCTTAAAAGTGATTGAAACAATTCCACAAGACATGAGGAAAGATTACGACTATCTAAAACATAGAATATTGCAACATTTTCATTAGACACAGCAGGTTATCAATTACAGTTTTCAAAATTGTCACCATCACCTAACCAAACGTTCATAGACTACGTGTCTACAGTCCAAGATATTTGCACTAAATGGATTACCTCAGCGAAGACAAACAACACCTATGAAAAACTAAAAGAGCTAATAATAATTGACAAGATTATGAACACAATACCCACTCCTTTCTCTAAATTTCTAAGACAAAGTGATTGTAAGACTATTCAAGAAGTCGAACAGAAAGGGAGTGCTTATTTCACAGCAAATCGTGACATTTTTCAATTAAACACTAGTCAGAATGAAACAGCAGCTGTCACAAACACCAAATACTCTAAACCAAGTGATAACAAATTCAAACAACGCTCCAAATTCTCAAAACCAGTCCTATGTCAATATTGTCATTTAACTCATGAACAGTACGCTATATGTGATAAAGCACCAACCTACCCACATCACCTCCAAATGATGGTGGAAAAACAAAGAAACAAAAGAAACGCTTATAGGAGAGCGGTCAAATGTTACTTTTGTTCAGCGTACGGCCATTATAGTGGACGTTGTGACGGCCGCAAGATGATGAAACAGGCCAATGCAGCATTAGTAGATACATCTACGGATGAAGAAATCGAAGAGCTGAACCAGTGTGACATCAAGAATGAAAGTGAGAATGAATCAGTGAATGCTTTAGAAGTCATTAATACCATCAAGAATAACACCTGTAACACATGTAAAAAGTTCCAGTTGGATACCACCCTTGAATGTGGCCATACAATCCCTATATCCAACGAAATGGCCAACGCAGCCTTAGCGTCAAAAGGCAAGTTAAAATTTGTAAAAGGTATTGTAAATAACAAACTTTGTACAGTCATGCGGGATAGCGGAGCGACTCTGGTTGGTATTAAAAAGACTTTAATTAATGACAAAGACTACACATACGACTATGTGACATGTCGCACATTCGCAGGTACCATCGAAAGATACCCCTTGGCACTGGCCGAAATTCAAACACCTTTTGTGTCAGGACAAGTGCTGTGCGCGGTGTTAGAAAATCCGTGCGCAGATATTATTCTTGGGAATCTTCCCAACATAAAATCCTGTTCTGAAGAAGATATCAAAGAATGGGAACGGAAAAACTGCATCCAAACATCAAGCAGTTATCCCAGAACAAAAGAACACAATTTTATGTCTCAAACTGCCAAAAGCATAAGGGAGACCACCAATGACGGAATTCCAAACGAATTCACAGAGGTGCACAACACAGGGGCGGTTGAATCTTTCAATGACACCATCAGCATAAAACCTCGAATTGAGGATGCCATCAAAGAGCAAAATTGTGAACCTGTAAATGTGCAACAACAGACAGAATACGCCAATGTAGTGACCAGACAAATGACTCAGATAACCCACATGAACAACCAGACAGATAGAACAGGGGACACTAACCAGACTAACAGAAACGACATTGACAAGAACAACAATGACAATTCTACTTTAGCGACACATTCTCTGGACAACAGAAACGACGAAGTCAGCGACACTATAGCAACAACTTTTCTTAACCACGATGAACAGCTTGACGAGTCATTACAAACCGACTCGACTCTGTCAAATTACTCTCAACCGAAACCATATTATGCCAGGAACAACAATGACAGAAGCACAGCAACGACAGTACTTCTTAACGACACGAAGACACAAGACAATGAAGACAACTTCACATTACGGACAGTTTCTCATGAAGATAAAAACGCAGTTACCAAACCAACAACTGAGAGAACTCATAATTTCCAACTTTATGAGTCGAAACAATTTGTTTCTCTGGAAACAAGAAACAATTACGTTATTAATTCCAAGAAACATAACCAAGAAATACAAGGATATCCAAGGGACACTACTAGTGACAAAGAAGTATTATTAACAAACAAGTGTCATAATATGTGTTCATTGCAAATTTATCATCAATCAATGACACATAAAACAAAAACGGAAACAACACATAAACCTGCAGAAAGTGATGCAGATACAGAAATAACAACATCAAACATCAATCATGCAAGCAAACAGTATGCAAATAAACAAACACAAACAATTGACTTCACACAAAATCAAAGTCAGAAACGATTGCATACAAACAAATCGCTTTATTGCATGAACAAAATTAGCAAACGATGCGGCTCGAAATCCATCAGCACAAAGACTACCATTTTCAACTCACCATCCACCAGTTTAGCAGACAAATACAGCAATTTCTTTGAAACACACACCTCAACCAACAAGAGTAAACAATCATTTTCACCAAACATTAGAATGAACAAAGACAAACTACTGACACTCTTGCTACTTTTGCTGTTAACCCTTTACAGGTCACAGCGGCCAATTCCGGCCGATGCCATAAAACGATCGTAGCGTCCGATTCCGGCCGATACTATTATGCATTGTAAAAACGCGATATCTCGGCTTTCCGACACTTCTGACGGCTACTTTCGCTTTCGCCAACAGTTTGACAACGTGGCCGCCATTTGTAAACGCGATAGTATGAATTTGAATGGACTTTTACGGACAATATTTGATAGTTTTCGGGATTTTTACGCTGTTTTCCAAAATGGATTTTGGCGATTCTTCAAGTGATAGCCGAGATTTCGCTCTGTTCAATTTAAATGACATTAAAGGGCACGAAGTTGACTATTAATCGGCGCTAGATATCAGTACAAAGCGTTACTTTGCATTAGCAGTCTGAGTCGGAATTTAAAGAAAGTGATTATGATTCTGAAAATGTATGTGTAAATTGCCGTATAGATGACGGAAAATCACAAACAACATGCCGTATTTCGTAAATATTTGTGTTCATATATGGATTACCGACAACAATCACGCGAGTAACATATTCTGCATGCTTTTCCCTTCATTGTGTTGTTTATTTAACTAAAATCGGTTGACGAACACCTTATTTATGATGCTTTTACTAACGCAACCCGAAATTTTACCGAACCTGAAAAAATCTTGCCCGTTCAGGGTTAGAAAATGGACAAGTGTCTGCCCTGTAAAGGGTTAACACAACTTGCAACAACACGACCTATCTTTCAAAATATATCTTTCACCACTATCTGGATAAGAAACAAATTTTCCATCATAATTACCATCTCATTCATATATCAGTCAACATTGCGACATATTGAAATAGGAAAAACCATGGTACAGGTCATTAACTCCTATTGGTGCAAAATTTTTCATATAACTCTATTATATATATATATATATATATATATATATATATATATATATATATATATATATATATATATATATATATATATATATATATATATAGAGAGAGAGATAGATATATGCCTATTGTAAATTCATTATCACTCTTACATTGTTTAGACTTATTTTTACATCAATACCCATACAATTATGGATTATTTGGAATTGTAAGAGTATCTGTTTAGAGGATGCAATTTGCAAATTGAAATCTATTTTTTCCAATCCACCCATACTCAGATTACCAAACACAGATTTACCATTTTTATTAACCACAGATTCAAGTGCTATCGCGATCGGAGGATGTCTAATGCAAGAATATGAAGGCGTGAAACATCCAATCCTGTATGTCAGCCGGAAATTGAAAGCAGCGGAAACCAGGTATTCCACAGCTGAGTTGGAAGCCTTAAGTTTGGTTTTCTGTGTTCTCCTCTACGTAAGTTCCTTCTTGGCACCCACTTCTTTGTCTTCACATATAATTCGCCACTGCTGGTCATTAGAGAAGGCAAGCCAAATAATCACAGATTGGCAAGATGGTGCATTTTGTTACAGGATTTCGATTTTGAAATCCATCATATTAAAGGCACAGATAACTTAATTGCGGATATTCTATAAAGATTACCCAATGCACCAGCAGATTGACACTATTTACGTTGATTAGTTGCCATATGATAAGCTGTGATATTTTATTCTGTTGCATGAAATTCAGTGTACCTCTACACTTACTGTAGAACTGCAGAAATGTCGACAGCCTATTCAAATACGCTACTTATAGCTATCGCAAACATGAAACGTTATATAACTCAAAATTTTAGAACCACTAACTTTGTATTACGCCACATTGGCAATTAACAGTGCAGCATAAAGAATCCGAACTGTGCATATTAGGAATTGTGAATTTATTTCATCAACCACAGAACATAAAGTTACCATGTGAACATTAACAACTTTGCATACGAGTAAATTTAACTCTTTCGCTACCGTGATCCCATCTGTGGGCACGTTGTATTTCCTGAGATGGCAGTCCGCCGTTTTAGTGCCACAAAATGATCAGTGGTTTATTTCACATATTTCTGCTCCGTTTCGGAATTTTAAGTTACAGTAAACTAAAAAGTAGTACAGCCGAAAGATCTCTACGCCATCTCGGAGCGGTCAATCGTTTTCTAATTTTGGATTCTTGTGAATTTTCAGTTTTAAGGTAGTGTTAATTTGTTTGTTTTGGTTTTTCACAATGGAAACGCCCACCAGTTTGCGTCCACGTAGTATGACTTGAGATCAAGCTAGATTATTGTTTATAATAATATGTGAATGTGAATATTTAGAAAGTAGTTTTAGTTGTGTCTAAAGTTTTAGCACGTTGTGATAAAGAAAAACCAGTGAATGTTCGTCAACAGCTGAGTGTTTGACAACGAAGCACGAATGGCTGAAGTTTACGTCTGTCATTATTGCTATGGGACTTGATCCAAGACCATGTATCAAAGACTACCGGTGTACAAGTGCACATTTATATACTCCTTGGTATGTGGCACTGCCACTACGTTTCCCAGTAATCAATTAGAAAATTATAATATATTTATCACACCATGTTTCATGTATGTCAACCTGAGGGTACCCAAAAAAAAAAAAAAATTTATCCTCTTGTTGACTCTGAAGAATATCCAGGAAGCATTTTACCCATTTGAAAATGTGTCCATTGATGATATGATTATTTGGTGGAAGGGCTAAACAAAGCTAAAAAAACCATGCATTGTTGTCTCTACCAAGTCTGTAGTTAGAATTGTTGAGAGCGGATTGCGAAAACCCCAAAGCAAGCTGAAGATGGTCTCCATGAAAATAAAACGGCGATGAATGGCTGCGACAGAATGGACCAAATGGTTGGATATTATAATATCCATGATAGGAAAACCATTACGTGGTGGAAGAATATCTACTACTAGATCTTTGAAATTGCACAGATCAATGCTCACATCCTACATTCCATATGGCAAACAGAGAAAGGAGGAAAAAAATTGTTACAGAAGGATTTCAAGTAAAGGAAAGTGCTCATCGCGAAGTAGCTCAGAGTATTCCTGAAAGTTTGACACTCTGCCTGCCGAAGAATTTCAGTCTGTTGCAGGAAATTATGCCGAAAGATTTACATGAGCCAAGCATTTAATAGAATTTGTCGGTGTCAATAGAGACTGTGTTTTTTGCAGCACTCGAACTAAACGACACTTTGCAGCACTCGAACTAAACGACACATATCATCTTTTGTTTGCTCCGGCTGTACTAATAGACCAGATTTGTGCGCCAAAGTTTGCGTTGCAGCCTATCACAAATAGACTGCCACATATAGTAAATAAAAACAAACAGACATGACAATTAAATGTAATCTGCCAAGTGTTTTCCTAATTTTTGTCTGAAAAAAAAATACATGATTCAGAATCTGCGGCGAAACTTCTTTTCGGATGGTTGATTGGAAGCAATGGTGTTTATAGTTTAGAATAGTGTTGTTTGTTCAGTAAATTCAATTGGATTAGCAGTGATCAGGATAATGGATAACAACGCCCCCTCGGTAAGTACAATGTTTACATTATTTTTACCTCTTTTTAACAAATTATTTTAGAAGTTATATTATTATTTGTATTTTATTTACAACATACAGCAAAAATTCTCCTACCAACATATTCCTTGTGCTATCTCCTTTATTTTGATATATAATACAACATTTCTGCTACAATTTTAACCATTTTCACAACATTATTGCGACATACACCAATTTCCAGATTTCGGCCATTAGTTTTTTTCATTTGTGTGAAAAAGACATGGTTCAGAATATGCACCAAAACTTCCTTTTGGGTGATTTAAATGAGCAATACTGTTTATATTCTTGAAGACAAGTGGTGTTTGTTTGATTATTCAGTAAATTAAACATGATTAGCAGTATAGGAGTGTAGAAAACACATTCTAAGTGCAATGTTTACATTATTTTTACCTACTTTTGTCCAATTATTTACAAATTATATTATTATTTTTATTTTATTTACAACCTAAAGCAAACATTCTCCTACCAACATATTCCTTGTGCAATCCCCTTTATTTTGATATATAATACAACATTTCTGCTACAATTGTAACCATTTTCATAACTTTACTGTGACAGACCCCACCTTCAAGATTTCAGCCATTATTTTTTGTCATTATTTGTGAAAAATACATGGTTCAGAATATGCACCAAAACTTCTTTTTGGGTTACTTTAATGCGCAATACTGTTTATATTCTTGAAGACAGGTGGTGTTTGTTTGATTATTCAGTAAATTAAACATGATTAGCAGTATAGGAGTGTAGAAAACACCTTATATGTGCAGTTTTTTAAATAATTTTTACCTCTTTAATTTCATTTGTTATTATTAAACCTCTCATTATTGTCATAATATTTGTAACCTATCAATTAATTATTAACACTGTCATGTTCCTTGTGCAATCCTCTTTAATTTGATATGTAATACAATAGGTCTTCTACCACCTTAACCATTTTAAAAGCATTATTGTAACACACCCCTAGTTCCAATTTTCTGCCATAAATGTCTGTTTGGTCACAGCCCAGTTTTTGTTTGGTAGTGAAAGAGTTAATGGACTTCGCCAACTAACGGAACAGAACATCGGACATAACCGCATCGATATATTATGACTATTATGACATATGAGAAACAACTACACGGAACTGTGACACCAATATGTTACCTATGAACTGTAACATCATTTGAAAAACACACGGACAAAGAACGACAACACACGGATCGTCGATGGATTTAATTAGTTTAATTTGATTAGTTAAATATGTATTAAATTGTTGCATTATTATATACATAAAATATGTGAACATGTCAATTTTTCATTTTATATCATAATATGTCATAATATTTTCATTTTCAAAAGTTTCTTCCTAAAATTATTCCAATTTAACTTACAAACAATTTTGTTACCACCAGTACAAATAGTAATTGGCGCTTTGAATATAATATATCGCCAAAGTTTTTTCTAAGGGCGACAACATTTACCTCAACTTAATTTGTACATTTTAACAAAATACTATGTTGAATGAAAGGTGTACAAATCAGAGAGTAAGTGAATTAAATGAGAGAGCGATATACTGAGCGGACAAATTGTACACAAAAAGTATTTATTTTAATTTGTCTGCGTTTTGATGTAAAATGTAACACTTGTCTAAATTTTGTATGCATGTGTAGTATTAAATAGAATAGGTTTATTCTAAGAATCACTGTTTAAATACCCTGTTCATGTGTTACACAAATGGCGTAATTCATGATAAAGGATATTCCAACTCGTGACGCTTAGGATTATACTATACACCACATACACACACATAGCACACACTTTATACATTAGGAAAGACATACTCATAAAACTAAACACTAACAATTAAATCACATACATTTTATTATAGCAAGTAACAAGGCAGTAAACACACTAACAGGCAAACAAGAACATAAGTAGTTACTTGGGAGAAAACAAAAGTATATATATATATATATATATATATATATATATATATATATATATATATATATATATATATATATATATATATATATATTAAAACATACGGAAGTAAAAGTGTAACAAAATACACATTCAGGACAAGAATTGCAGGTGTTCTTAAATAAGCCAAGACAATTTGTCTTGATGAAACTCTCTAATACAGAGTTCAATATCCTGGTATCATATGGATACTTGAGAAGGGCGCGGTTGCAAATACAACTGTAAGCGTCAGGGAACTTCGGTCGGATAAGCATGTTTAGGAATATGGAAGAGATAGGAGCTCTTCAGCAATCACCCTGAAGTGATGTACGGGGAAATACATGAGTTATTAGTGCAAGTATATAGATTACCAAGTTCCCATCCACGAAACTACAACCACCAACTTCATGTGATCCTATGACAGAATTAGTACAGACTAATTAGCATATAGTAACCCACAAGAGCGGGGAGGGGAACCCTGTCAAAGTCTCACATGGAGTAGGTATGGACATAAAGTTAGAAGGGATTTATAGAAGGGATATAACCCCAATATAAGGGGAGTAAACAGAATCACTCGAATGCTCGACCAATCTAGAGCCTTCGAGAATGATGGGTCAGTTTGCCTACAGCTCCGTGGACACAGGTGGAACCCGCCTACAGCGTGCCAGGACCTGTTCCACGAGAAGCTCGAAGAGAGTTACACCCCGTGTCCGCCCGACACACTGTCGAAGGGCAGACGGCGACTGGACATCCAACCACGAAGGAGGGTTTAGCTTAAGGGGGACTTGATAGATAGAAACCAGTGTATTTAAGGATTGTTGATTATAAGATAGTTGATAGAGTTTTGCTGTGATGGTTATGTGTATGATTGCTTTGTTATGAACTCCTGTGATAGTGTAAATATTGTAACTGGCTGCGAAACCCATTCTTCGCCAGATTACTGTGAATAAATTATATCAGAAAGTATCAGAATGGAGTTTGTTGCCTGTCTGAACCCGAGTTTCATTTCCCTAGGTCTTTAGGACGTTGACAGCCGCCCATCTTATCGGTGAGGTAGAATATGCTGTTAAGGAAATGAACTAAGGTAACGCTTTAGGGTCAGACAGTATCCTCTAGAAATATGTGATGTACTTGGAGAACTTGACTGAGTTATCAAGGAAAAATTATACAGTCCATTATCAATCAATCTTTTATTACTAAATATGTAATCAGTTTGATTGAATATTTTCTTTTCAAAGCTTGTCCATGTGTAAAGTTGTCTCTTACAATGTTTAAACCAGGTATTTCCAATGATCATACATTTATATTTGCCCATTCTATTCACTACTAGACAATTGACCTTACAGTTGTCAGTCAGCAATGGTAGTGGAAATGCAGTTATAAAAACTCTCGGATATTCTAAGGTTTGCGCCAGTTGGGTTCCTTGAAGTCTCACAAATAACCACCGATTACAAAGCAAAGTCATTTCATCTTAATTGTTGGAGCATTTCAATGCTGATGGAGAGAACTTTTTGGCTAAGATGGTTACAGGTGACGAAACCTGAGCACATCATTTTGAACCTGAGACAAAAAGACAGTCAATGGAGTGGCATCATCCGCAATCACCACGAAGAAAGAAGAAGTTCAAGACAACTCCTTCAGCTGGAAAGATCATGATCACTGTCTTTTCGGACATTGAATGTGTGATTCTTGTAGATTTTATGTCAAGAGTAGAGAAAATCCGCAAGCTTACATTCAGACATGAAAAAAAACCCAATGTTTTTGCAGAGTTTGGCCGCATAAAAATCCAGCAGACCTGCTTCTCCTTCACAATAATGCACGCCCTCACACATGTCTGGCAACACTGGAAGCAATCACCAAATTGGATTGAACTACTACCCCATCCGCCCTATAGTCCCGATTTGACACCCTCTGATTTTCATCTATTTGGTCCACTTAAAGATGCACTCTGTGGGATAAGGTTTCTTCTTCTGTGTTCATCCGGACTTTTTTCCGGACTTGATTGCGTTGTGCCTGTTTACAGCAGAGCTGCATTCTTGCGCCGTTAGGCCGACACATCCGACTTCTGCGGGCATTTGTTGACCGCGTTAACCTTCCCAGGGGGAATAAGGTTTGAAGATGATGAAAGAAGTGATTCATGTAGCGAAGAAATGGCTACATGATCCAGACAAAATCTGGTACGGGCCAGGAAAACATGCACTTGTTTCATGCTGGCATAAAGCTGTGCAATTTGATGGGGAATATGTGGAATAGTACTGATGTTTACAAGATTTATTAGATATTATAAGATTTATTAGACACTATGAGATGTATTAGATATTATGAGATGTATTAGACCAGTGATTCTCATCTGGTGGGGAATTCCCCCCAAGAGGGGAATTTTAGGGTTTCCAGGGGGAATTAAGATTATTTCAAGGTCGCGTTAATACAAGAACCGATTACTTTATATTGTTTTTACCTCCATACTTTAAGGTTCTGTACTTCTCGCCCTTCTGAAATTCATTTTATAATGTAAGTAGACCCACAAATCACGTTTTATGTAGACATCTAGACTTGTTCTAGTGTGTGTTATTAAATTTAGCTTCCATTTTTATGTATACTGTGTGGGGGTGGAGGAGAGGGGGTGGAGAGATTTATAGGGAGGCAATACAAAAGGGGGTAATTACATTCTGAACATATGGTGAAGGGGTGCAAGGGCCAAAAAAGGTTGAGAACCACTGTATTAGACAAGAGATGTATTAGATATTATGAGATATAATAATCATTATCAAATGTATTAGACTTTATGAGATTTATTAGATATTATGAGATGTATTAGACATTATGAGATGCATTAAACATTGTGAGATGTATTAGACAGTATATGATGTATTAGACATTATTGAATGATATATATTGGACATTATATGTCTGTCTTATTTATTATCAATATCCTACTCAGCACTTTTGGGTTATAATTAGGATATATAAGTAAAGACATCTTCTTGTACAAGCTCTATTTCTGTGTACAGGTAGGTCTACCAGGAAAATCTGGCGTGTCGGGCGGAATCATGCTTGTGGTTCCTAATGTCATGGGGATCTTCATGTGGTCACCTCCCTTAGATCACTACGGGAACAGTTGCCGTGGCATCCAGTTTTGTATGGTCAGTGTGTTAATTGCTCTGTTGATTCTGTTCTATATTCTCTTCATGTACTAATGTTATACAGTATCATAGGGCTTTCAGTGCTCTGTAGTCTCTCTTCATGTAGCAATGTTATACAGTATCATAGGGCTTTCAGTGCTCTGTATTCTCTCTTCATGTAGTAATGTTATACAGTATCATAGGGCTTTCAGTGCTCTGTAGTCTCTCTTCATGTAGCAATGTTATACAGTATCATAGGGCTTTCAGTGCTCTATAGTCTCTCTTCATGTAGTAATGTTATATAGTATCATAGGGCTTTCAGTGCTCTGTATTCTCTCTTCATGTAGCAATGTTATACAGTATCATAGGGCTTTCAGTGCTCTGCATTCTCTTCATGTAGTAATGTTATATAGTATCATAGGGCTTTCAGTGCTCTGTATTCTCTTCATGTAGCAATGTTATACAGTATCATAGGGCTTTCAGTGCTCTGTATTCTCTTCATGTAGTAATGTTATATAGTATCATAGGGCTTTCAGTGCTCTGTATTCTCTTCATGTAGTAATGTTATATAGTATCATAGGGCTTTCAGTGCTCTATAGTCTCTCTTCATGTAGCAATGTTATATAGTATCATAGGGCTTTCAGTGCTCTGTATTCTCTTCATGTAGTAATGTTATATAGTATCATAGGGCTTTCAGTGCTCTATAGTCTCTCTTCATGTAGCAATGTTATATAGTGTCATAGGGCTTTCAGTGCTCTGTAGTCTCTCTTCATCTAGCAATGTTATATAGTATCATAGGGCTTTCAGTGCTCTGTAGTCTCTCTTCATGTAGCAATCTTGAGGCTAGTCTTCCCAATATACTTCATATCACACTGTTTGCATATGATCGCATAGATAATGTTGCGATTGGTGCAGGAAAATTCTTCCTTGATGCGTAAACTGCTTTTAGGGAATAGCACCACTGGGGTGTGGACCACATATGAGCAGGTCTTGCAACGAGGTCATAGGCAAGCCATATTACCTAATTGTGATGGTGGAGGTGGAGATCCTTGTACTCTATTATGGACGAGTACATCTTTGAGGTTGCAGTCACGTCTGTAGGCCACTAGTGGTTTCTCTGAAAATATTGTGCTGGTAGTAGGATCAGCTTGAAGGATAGACAGATGTCGAAAGAGAATATTTTTGACTGAAATATTGTGCGGATGGTAGGTGAGAGAGAGTACCGGTCGAAGGTTTTTTGGTTTAGGTGCAGAGGTGAGAGCCTCTGCGTGGCTAATAGGTAGAGCCTGGCAGAAGGCTGACAATAGGATATGATCAGGATAGACACAGAGTCTGAGAAGTCCAACATTTCCTGGGCCCTGTGGTGAAAATCCTCATCATCTTGGCATAGTCATCGAAGACGTAGAAGTTGAGAATAAGGAATTGCGTCTTTACAGGATGGAGGGTGAGAAGAGGTGTAGAGTAGAAAGGCGTGAAGAGTCAGTCGTTTTGTAGTAGACCATCGTGGTGAGACCATGGGTCCTAATGGAAACCGTAAGGTCTAAGAAGTTGACAGACGTCGAAGAAATATGGGAAGTGAGTTTGATAGTAGGATGAAAATTGGAGTAGAAGTCTATGAATGATTCAAGATCCGCTAATGGCATACAGGTGACGCCAACACCATCATCAATGTACCGCCTGTATAGTTCAGGGACTCTGCCATTGTAGAGGTATTGATGTACCTGTACTGAGATGACTTATGGAAATAGTGTCATGTTTTTTTGTCATGTATCTGTGTCATTAATAAAATTATGTGCGCGGAAACTGAGTTATTCAGTGTCTATAGCTGTGCATAAGTAAATCTGCAGAGCGTTCATACAGAACTACCACTAAACATAACCACAGCCACTTCTATATGTCAGTCACCTTGTGACAACGATCAACCCTCAAGAGAAGGCAAGGACAGTCCAAGGGCATTATCCGCCATCCATGGTGGCTTCCATAGTTGCAGAGCAGACACAGCGCTCTGGTGCTGGGCTCACTGAGGGAATCGCCACGTCCTGCTCATGGCTGCTTTAATTCCTCACTTCAATGTATTGGGCCTTTTGTTCGCTGCAGGCCGCTCCCCACACAAACCAGGAACGGTCGGACTGCATACGGTATCCACTCAGCGAGCTTTCGGTTCGAGCATGTGCTAGTCGCTGTGTTATGTTCTTACAACATTGCTACTGTCATATATTATGTCATTAATATGTTCGTGTGGTATCTCATTGCAGGCTTCAGATGTTTCTTAAATCATTATTGCTTTCATATTTTGTTGCATCATTACTGATTTCATATGTATTTATGTCAGGATCTGGTGAAGACATTCAACTTTCACAACTTTGACAACCTCCGACACACTCCCAGAAAAATGGACCCACGGATGCAGACAGTGGACAAGCAGGGAAACTTGGTTGTAAACCTCTTATTTGCTGCCTACAATGGAGATGTTAGTGCCATCAGAAGGTGATACTGTTCTCTATCTGAAGATGTTAGTGCTGTCTGAATGTGATATTGTTCTCTATCTGAAGATGTTAGTGCTGTCTGAATGTGATACTGTTCTCTATATGGAGATGTTAGTGCTGTCTGAATGTGATACTGTTCTCTATCTGAAGATGTTAGTGCTGTCTGAATGTGATATTGTTCTCTATCTGAAGATGTTACTGCTGTCTGAATGTGATACTGTTCTCTATATGGAGATGTTAGTGCTGTCTGAATGTGATACTGTTCTCTATATGTAGATGTTAGTGCTGTCTGAATGTGATACTGTTCTCTATCTGCAGATGTTAGTGCTGTCTGAATGTGATACTGTTCTCTATCTGGATATGTTACTGCTGTCTGAATGTGATACTGTTCTCTATCTGGATATGTTACTGCTGTCTGGATGTGATACTGGTCTCTATCTAGAGATGTTACTGCTCTCTGAATGTGATACTGTTCTCTATCTGGATGTGATACTGTTCTCTATCTAGAGATGTTACTGCTGTCTGAATATGATACTGTTCTCAACCTGCATTACCAGACATATATTTCAAGCTAGAGTTGTTGTCTCTTGTAAAACAGGTGCACAAAAGCAAGATATATCAAATCGGCAAGTTGATACGAGGGTAAGTTAATAAGTAAGTCACAAATGGCTGTAGAAAAAATAACTAAATATGATAACAACTTGAAACCAGTTTAATTGTATACATACATTGTCCCTTTATTACTCAACATAATTTCCACCAACATTGATGAACTTATCACATAGTTTTATCAGTTCTCCCAAACCGGCTGCATAGAACTGCATGCTCTATTTTCTAAACCACGTTTTCACATCACATTCAACTTCAGGGTCATTCGCGAAATATCTCCCACCAAGGTGGGTTTTCGGTGGACTTAGCCCCTAGCGATTTCCAGTAAAGCGGTGCATAGTTGGGTAGAAAAAGTTATGAGGGCGAGTCAATAAGTAAGTCACACAGTTCTTTGGGATGGTAGGTGCATGAGAACAGGGAATTATGTTGAGAAATAAAGGGACAATGTATGTATACAACTAAAACTGGTTTCAAGTTATAATATTTAGTTATTTTTCTACAGCCATTTGTGACTTACTTATTAACTTACCTTCGTAGAAGAGCATGGCCATAGGTGCTTGAGACTTCCATGTACCATTCTCAGTTAAACCCTATAGAACTTATGTGGGCTGCTGAATGGTGGCAGCTGACAATACTATATTCAAATTATCTGACTTCAAGATACTAACCCAGTCTATGCTATTAAATATTGATAAAAGTTACTGGAAAAAATGTTAGGACCATGTGTTAACCCTTTACAGGGCAGACGCTTGTCCGTTTTGTAGCCCTGAACGGGCAAGATTTTTTTCAGGTTCTGTAAAAATTTCGGGTCGCGTTAGTAAAAACATCACAAACAAGGTGTTAGTCAACCGATTTTAGTTAAATAAACAACACAATGAAGGGAAAAGCATGCAGAATATGTTACTCACGTGATTGTTGCCGGTAATCCATATATGAACACAAATATTTACGAAATACGGCATGTTGTTTGTGATTTTCCGTCATCTATACGGCAATTTACAAACACATTTTCAGAATCATAATCACTTACTTTAAAGTCCGACTCACGACTGCTAATGCAAAGTAACGCTTTGCACTGATATCTAGCTCCGATTAATAATTAACTTCGTGCCCTTTAATGTCATTTAAATTGAACAGAGCAAAATCTCGGCTATCACTTGAAGAATCGCCGAAATCCATTTTGAAAAACAGCGTAAAACTCCCGAAAACTATCAAAACAAGTCCGTAAAAGTCCGTTCAAAGTCATTGTAGCACGTTTACAAATGGCGGCCACATTGTCAAGCTATGGGCGAAAGTGAAAGTAGCCGACGGAAGTGTCGGAAAGCCGAGAGATCGCGTTTTTACAATGCATAATAGTATCGGCCGGAATCGGCCGTTACGCTCGTATTTAGAGACCGGCCGGTAAAGGACGCTACGCCTTGTAAAGGGTTAAAAGTAGAAGACTATTAGAGAAAAGATGAATTGAATTTTGTGTAACTGAGAGCGGTCATCAATCTACTGGATTTGTCCAACACAGATTAAGGTCCGGGCAGATCGCAGACATTAATCGACCTGCGCACCTGCTAGAATATTTTACTCCAAATTTTCTGAAGAATTGCAGGCCCTAAACATTACAGCATTGACTGACACAAAAAATACAACTTGTCAATGGTAACAGTTTGTATTCCACACCGATGAATTTTCAATTTTGCAAGCCCTCAATGGTGACAAACAATCGGCATTGAAAGAAAACACTAAACGCATTGAATTCCAAAAGAAGAGTAATATTGCAGTGGAAGCTGACATTTTGTGGCATAACAAGAAACGTGAGAACAAACACATCAAATGAGGGAGCAACACACGAACATACAAATCAATCTATAAACTTCAATTAAAAGAGGACCAACATCTTGGCCATTAATAAGGAATACCATTACCGAGACATTTACAACTATGTTCGTCGTGCAAAACCAGTAATCATGTTCCGTCTGTGAACAAGACAGCAAAGGAGACGCCCTTTTATAAAGACTCAAAATGGTTCTATCACCCATGTGCACATGTGAACAAACTACACAGACAGCTGAACAGATCCTTAAAAATTAACATATTATGATTCTTCTACTTCTTCTTCTGCGTTCATCTGGAGTGTTTTTTCAGATGTTGTTGCGGTGTATTGTTATGCACCCTTGGGCCTAGACCCTTAGGCCAACACATCCGACTTTTGTGTGCGTTTTTGACCAGGTTAGCATTCCTGGGGGATTCTCACTTTCGTGGTGCCATCCACATCCCAGCTGGTAAAGTCAGAACGGCCAAATACTTCATGATCAACCCTCAAGGGAAGGCAGGGAGAGTCCATGGGCATTATCCGCCATCCAGGGTAGCTTCCATAGTTGCAGAGCCGACACATAGCGCTCTGGTGCTGGGCTCACTGAGGGAATCGCCACGTCCTGCTCATGGCTGCTTTAATTCCTCACTTCAATGTTGGGCCTTTTGCTTGCTACGGGCCGCTCCCCGCACAAACCAGGAACGGTTGGACTGCATACAGTATCCACTAGGCGAGCTTTCGATTTGAATATGTGCTAGTTGCTCTGCCCGGAAAACAAAATAGTTAGAGCTGTTCTGTGCACGACGGACATTCGGAAAACTAGCTAGTCAGAGCTGTTCTGGATACAAAGGACATTCGGAAGACTAGATAGTCAGAGCTGTTCCGAGCATGAGGGACAATCGGAAAATTAGCTAGTCAGAGCTGTTCCGGACGCGAAGGACATTTGGAAGACTAGTTAGTCAGAGCTGTTCTGAGCACGAAGGACATTTCACTTAGACGTTTTTGCATTGTGTATGATATATTTGTGCCCTTAGGCTAGCACATCCGACTTCAGCGGGCGTTTTTATGGGTTTGCCTTCCTGGGGTTTAGAGGTACGTTAGACTTTTACTGCTGTGGCATCTCAGCTGGTCAAGGTATAACGGTCAAAGACATCATGGTCAGCCCTCAAGGGAAGGCAGGGGCAGACCATGGGCATTCCCCGCTATCCAAGGAGGCTTCCATAATTGCAGAGCCGGCACATAATGCTCTGAGACTATGCTCACCTGAGGAATCGCCACTTCCTGCTCATGGTTGCTTTAATTCCTCACTTCCATGTATTGGGCATTTCGTTTGCCACTGCTCACTCCCCACTCAAACCAGGGACGGACAGTCTGCAGACGACATCCACTCATCAAGCTTTCGCTTCTGTCAGGGTCTTAAATCTGGCTCGTTATACCTAACACATGTGAGACAGTACAAGTACAATGTGATTTGACTTGAGACACCACGACACGAAGTTTCAATGGATTTATTTACAGATCACATACAATACGATCTAGAGGTGATCATTACAATACATAAGTTATAACAATACACTTACAGGCAACCCACAGCTTACAGTCTATCTCACAAGATGTACAAGCACTCGACTTTCGGGCACAGAACTACACAAAGCCATTCTCTCTCCATACGTCCAGTCGAGTCCGAGTCCCAGAGCTGTCTGCCTATTTCTCGCAACGCGCCTTCCCACCTGTAGTGGCTTCACGAGGCCTGCGTGCGTCCTGCTTTGTCCTTGCCTGACCGCTGGCTGTCTTGTCAGCCAGCAACCTCGCAGGCAGGTAACTAATACTCGCCTGGCGGGCGTAACGACGTTACGGCATCCCCGCTAGAGACTATTCGCCTGGCGGGCGTAACGATGTCCCTGCATCTCTGCTGGCAATACTTTAGACTCTGACATGCTCCCCCGGGGCTTCTTCATGAAAGATGTCATCTTTCATGTACACTTTATATACATGCCGGGTTAATATTTTAACCTTGTCAGAGTCGACCCTTCTGTTGTTATATACATTGGTATAGAAATACATACGAATACACATCTTGGCATAGAAACACATATGAAATGGATGTTGTATTATAAGACATGTGGTGTTCAACCTTTAACACTTGTCAAGTTTCATCCTCTCGATGGCTGATTACCTTAATTGCATTATTGACCCAGTCAGATCGGTAGTAAGAGCTTCCCAAGCAACTACCTCGCAGCCTCTAAAAAAAATGTAATAATATGCTTTTTGAAACAAAAAACATCTGGCAAGACTGAAATACGGCTTTATATAAGCCGCATTCAACGCTTAAACTCTGACCTCATTTGGCCAGGAGCTCTTGTGTTGGTCTGCAATGTCGGTAACACTATACCATGCCCAGTAGATGGCTTCTTGGCGTGTTAATAATCTGGCAACAACATGGCTATTTATATACAATACATAATCGCATATATTTCAATTTATCGCCCTTGGTGTAATAATGTAATAACAATAAAATGAAAGGGACATAACTTCAAAATTTATCACATATAATTTCTTACAATAATTCTTTTATTTCTCAGCGTGATAGCTTGATGTTTTTCCATACTAGCGAAAAAATGTCGATAGTATGAATAAATTAATCAAGATATGATTCTAAGATTACACTAAATGAAAAATATTAATACACAATTCGTGTATTCGAAATTGCTGATGCCTAAATAGTTTAAAAGTGTTATAACTTTTTAAGCTTTTGTTTGTCGTCTGCTAATTTTGAACTAAATTTCTAAATCATCCGGAAGTACACACGAACACTAAACAGTTGATGTTGAAATTTATAGAACACACTTGTTCCGGTCTGATGTAGTAAAACGGACTGTGCAATGTTCGGATTGTTAGGTTGGTTGTTCACTGAAAATTTAA
>JACEFZ010009392.1:0-17500 GCA_014155875.1 Cepaea nemoralis
TTTTAAAGGATTTTCTTGACGATGTGGTTAAACCATCTGCCTGGGGCTCTGAAGGTCGAGCGTTCGTTCTATTGACAGTCTTTCAGACCACAATTGCAATTTTTTCCCGCGATATATGGGCGTTATCGCTAGAGCTACTGACAGTTCACACACACACACACACACACACACACGCACGCACGCACGCACGCACGCACGCACGCACGCACGCACACACACACACACACGCACGCACGCACACGCACACACGACGCACGCATGCTCGCTCGCTCGCACATATGCGCGCACGCGCGCACGCACGCACGTACTCACGCACACACACACACGTATTGTTTGGCACTTATAGAAGTAGAAGGAAGAAGTAGCGACTAAAGTTACAGAGTACGGGCTTTGAACTATCCTCTCGGCGTGCCGCTTGCTACTTTACAGACGGAGGCTGAGATAGACAGGAGTAAAATCCGATGCATGAAATCGATCTAGCAGTTTCACCAAGTAGCAGTTGTCTGGTGGGACAGGTGGCTTCCCGACCGCTAGCAAGCGATTGAGTGAAAAAAAACACATGAACATTGCAAGTTTGAGTTTGGATTGTAAGAACTATGAGTGGGGATGGAACATTTGATAACATTTAGAACGAAATGAGAAGACTGAAATATTAACATGTTATGTATATGTGAGACCAGATGGAAGCGAATGGGCATTATAACATCTGAGGAATAAAACATAATCCATTCTGGTGGAGAGATAAAACAGCTATGGGTAGCAGTTATAATGAATATACAGAGGTAAAAATCGATCAAATGATATTGGACTATGTCAGACAGAATATTACTAGTAAAGTTAAGCGGAAGACCTTTCAATATCAACATCATACAAGCTTATGAACCAACAACAGACAGCAGTGATGACTACATCGATGAATTGTATAATGATTGGAGAAAGCATTCAAGAAATGCAAGCAGTCATAATTAAATATCATATTAGCTGACTGTAATACTAAAGTTGGAAATCAACAGGTCGGATGCATAGTAGGCAAGTGTGGAATTGGGAAACATAATGAAAGAGGTTGCATACCTTTACAGTGGGCAAAAGAGCATGATATGATTATTTGAAACATCTGGTATCAACATCACGCAAAGAGATTATGAACATGGAGAAGTCCTGATCGTAAGATCAGAAATCAGATTGATTATATACTATTGATTATATTATTATATATTATAATATATATTATTATATTTGATTAATTATATACCAGTTTGTGGGCTTTGTTATGTACATCGAATCAATAAAATTTGGATCGTTTATTCTAAACTAATCTGAGGTCCATCAAATATTCCAGTTTTAAATTCGTCTTTGCTCAGTTCCGGATACTTTCTGCACAATTAAACAATAAATAATGTAAAAAATAACGAGCATTAAAACAAGCACCATCTTTATTCTGTGCCTAACAAATTGCTTCATCAAGCAAAACTTCATATGTAATGGTGACATTAGAACAATTTTTCGATAAATGAGAGGCTTTTTGACACTATTTTGTTCTCCAACTTTACATTCATCTCTCAACAGCCACTGTTTCTTTGTCCCATGCGTATCTTTTGCCCTGCTATTTCACACACAATGTAAATCTCCTTTGCTATGCTTACTCTCTTACATGCACCAGCTCACAATCACAAAGGCACTAATAAATCTTCACCCATTCATAATATTCCGTCAGTCCGTCAGTCCGTCTGTCTGTCTGTCTGTCTGTCTGTCTGTCTGTCTGTCTGTCTGTCTGTCTGTCTGTCTGTCTGTCTGTCTGTCTGTCTGTCTGTCAGTCTGCCTGCCTGTCTGTATCTCACATGTCATTAATGCTGAGTAATACAACAAAGCCACGAACCTTATACAACAATACGCTCGCAATAACCCACTCCAACATACATAAACTAACTCACTCTCAACGACACAGGTAAACACTAATGATTTGTATGAACATCCAGACAACACTGGAAAACATGTTATGATACATATACATTTGTACATCTTCAAGTAAGTTAATACTAATCTAATACTAGCCAAAATCAAGTAGCATGCAATCAGTAGGGATTATATAGTATAAAACGTTCATATTGTACAAACAAATAAACATACAATAAACACAATAATAAGAATAATGAGCATATACACAAATTTATGATCTGATTTTGTGATATTTATGATATGTGACATGTACGCGTTCCTGCTTACAATCATGCGCACGCGCTCACGCACGCACTCACGCACGCACGCACGCACACACACACACACATATATAATAGAGATTAGAACAAGAATCGCCATGGCGAATGTAGCCTTTTATTTTTATTCGCATATCCTTTTACAGGACTTAGCTGTCAACAGCAGCATCTTTCAGCTGTATGTTGATCTCTTGGCAAGATTACGCTCAGTAGTGAGCCATTGCTTTCTGAGCGGCCGGCTCAGTTATCCCGCAAGTCACCAGCGGGGGTCGAACCGCTGCCAGCTCTCGCCCGCTACGAGACTCTGCGTGATAAACGGGATTACGGAGAAAGTGTTGTAACCCCTCGGCCAGAGCGAAATGTAGCCTTTAGCAAGATTAAAAATCATACTGACCAATAAAAAAAAATGTCAATTGAAACGAGAAAAAAGAGTGTTGAGGTGCTACATTGAGCCTGTTCTTTTGTATGGATGTGAAACTTGGACAATGAGCAGTCAAGCTGAAAAACATCTGATGGCTGCAGAAATGTGGTTTCTGAGGAGAATGCAAAGAACACTATGGACAGATAGAAAAACCAATGACCAAGTACTACAGGAGACAAATAAAAATCGTAAATTGATTAGAGAAATTAGACGTAGACAGTCAAAAATTGGTTTTTGTTGTTGTTAAAGGAAAAAAATAATATTGTCAAATGAATGCTGTAAACATACATCAAACATAAACAATTCATATTTCAAAGTTATGATACAAACATATAGTCATAAATGTATATACGCTGACACAGACGGGCAGGCAGGCAGGCAGGCAGGCAGGCAGGCAGGCAGGTAGACAGGCAGGTAGACAGGCAGACAAAGAGACAGAAACATATATACGCTGACATAGGCAGGCAGACAGACAGGCAGGCAGACAGGCTGGTTGGTTGGCTGACTGGCTGGCGGGCGGGCAGATAGATAGATAGATAGATAGATAGATAGATAGATAGATAGGCAGGTAGGTAGGCAGGGAGGCAGGCAGACAGGCAGGCATGTAGGTAGGTAGGTAGGTAGGTAGATAGATAGATAGATAGATAGATAGATAGATAGATAGATAGATAGATAGATAGATAGATAGATAGATAGATTCAAACATACACGAAGTCTTCCTGTCGAAACACTAATTGTGATATACTGGAGGGTTGCTATAAAGACACAATTTCTATAACTATTCCTAGGAATTATCTGCCACACATGAGCTGAACAATTGTTTTAAATATATTGATACTTGTTCTCGGGTGGAAATCCCAGTTTTGTGTCGCTATAGTCATGTCCCAAGGTGAGATAAACACCACTTTATCTTTAATGTCTTGAAATATTTCTTGTTGCAAGTCCTGGATAGATGTTCCTAGCATGTCTCCTGCCGCATAATGATCAGGCCAGCCAAACCATGTATGTGTGGACCCTGTTAAAGGTTATAAAAAGCTTTTCAGTGTCATTGTTATAAATATAAAAGAAAGTTTTATATAATAATCTGATACTATTGTAAAACATAGAGACTGCCAGAAAGCTACAAGTGATATGAGGTAGTTTGAACAAAGTCGGTGAGGGTGTCTAAAGGTGACAGGCCGTGGCTGTGCCATCGCCTTGTATGATTATTTTAGATCATCATCAAGTGCCGTGCAGACTGGCGTAGGCGTTCATGACTTCTCCACAGATCTCTGTCCTTAGTTTTCTGGATCAACTCTGTCGTTGATATTCCTCCATGCCACCGTCGCAATCCATCCAACATCATTTCTCGTGGTCTGCCTCTGCCTCTTTTCCCCTCAAACTTTCCAGTTGTCACGATGGTCTCCAGCGCCTCTCTTCTCATCACATGACCAAAAAAAGATGTTTGTCTCTTTCTTATTGTTGTATATAATGTTCTAGTTTCGCCAGCCTCTTTAAGGCATTCGTCGTTAGTTACTTTAGCAGTCCAAGGAATTCGCAACATTCGTCTAAGGCTCTAAGGAACCACCTCTCTGTTGCTTCCAATCTCTTCCTAATTTGTTCATTTACATTCCAAGATTCACAGCCATACAGCAAAACAGGTTCTATATAGCACCTCAGCACTCTCTTTCTTACATTAAATCATAGCGACTTATTGCATAAGATATTCTTCATTTTTTGAAATGCAGCATTTGCTTGCCCTATTCTGCTCTTGATCTCTGTTGTGCATCTTCCATCTGATGATATAAGTGTCCCCAGATATTTAAAACTATCCACTTGGTGAAGAATTTCCCCTTCTATCTCTATTTCACATTTGGGTGTCACCTGTTTCTTTGATACCATCATTGTTACTGTTTTGTTGATATTCAAGGATAGTCCTTTATTTGCCCTCTCTGTTACTACAATGTCCAAAAATTGTTGTAGACCTGTTACATTATCCGCTATCAATACTGCGTCACCTGCATAGCGTATATTATTTATATTATAACCTCCAAATATTATTCCTGGCTTTTCTTTGATCTCTCTCATTATTAATTCGCTATAGAGGGAGAATATATGTGTTCATAATTTCCTTCTTTATTTCCCATTTTAATTGCTGCTGTTTTGTTCCAGTAAATAGTTTTTATTATTCTGAGATCTTTCCCATCAATGTTAATATCTTCCAACATTTTAATCAGTTCATCATGTTTCACTTTATCAAATGCCTTAGTTAGTTAGTTAGTTAGTCATAGTTCCAACCTCACAGCAACGGGTCGTCCCCATTATGCTCCGTTCCTGTGCCAATGAATATCGCACAAAATGCTCCCCACTGCCCAATGTGAAAAGTGGAAAAGACAGGAGTCTCGACAAACAACAGCCCGCACAGATACACTGTGCATAATGCCGCTGCCAGAATGTCAACACAATAGTCCCTCACGAAACACCCAGTTCATCTCTGATGGAATCGGCAGTCATTTTCCCATCTGGATGTTTCCTAGATGTTCACCCACACAGTCCACGAAAATACAGTTCATTGTCTATGGCAGTGGCAGTCAACCAGAAGCCCAGCAGCCATGCATTTCTGCATAAGGCAAAAACCGGTCAATCTGGGACATAGCCATCTACCATCGCTCCGAACATGTAGTCACGTTCCAAAAAACCTCGGGCAGATTCAAAAGCATTTCACACGAAACTCACAGCTCACAGTGTCGCGCCACGCACTCACTCAGTAGCATTATATGCCTTAGTATAATCTATGAAGCACAAATATATGTCTTTCTTTGTTTCTACTGATCTTTCTAATAGTGTTCGTAATGTGCTTGTTGCATTGTTTGTACCTTTTCCTTCCACAAATCCATACTGTTCTTCACCAATTTCCATTTTTATTTTCTTCCTTGTTCTTCTCATTATAATTCTGAATAAAAGCTTAGTGACATGGGTTATGAGGTTAATTGTACGAAAATCTTCGCATTCAATTGCTCCAGGTCTTTTTGGTATAGCTATAACTACAAATTTCAACATATCGATTGGTATATATCCACTGCTCTAAATATCATTTAACATTTTGGTTAATATATCTACTCCAAATTCTCCCATTACTTCTAATTATTCTATTGTGATTTCATCTGGCCCAGCTGATGTTCCTTTCTTCATATGCTTGATAGCGTCATCAACTTCTTCTTTTAGTGGTGGACCTTCTAAGTTACTTTCTTCTGTTAAGTCTACCCTTTCTCCATCATATAAGTCGCTTATATACTCTTTCCATCTCTTCATTATAGCATCTTCCTCCAATAATATATTTCCTGTTTTTGATTTTAAACAATCTGTATTTATTCTTATATTTCTTCCTGTAATCGCATTGATTTGTTTGTGCATATTTTTTGTATCATTAATAGAATTTAATTCAATTTTCTTGTACTGTTCATTTAACCAACTTTCTTTTGTCTTCACACAATTATTTCTTATTTCTTTATTTATCTCATTATATACACGCTTATCAGTTTTACTTTGTTTTCTTTTGGTCATCAACTTTAATATTTCTTCAACTTTAATATTTCTTCAGTCATCAATTTTTTCTTATTCTTTTGGCTCCGGTAATATTTCTTTGCTCGTTTGATGAATGGAATCCCTTAACATTTCCCATTGTTCGTTTATATTCTGTATTTTAGCTATTGCATTATACCTATTTTTCACAATCACTCTGTATTGTTCTTTATCTACCTTCAAAACCTCTTTATTAAGTCTCATGTTCCTAACCATGTTTTTTCTTCTATTCAGTCTTACTTTTATTATACCACATAGTGGTACATGATCACTATTACAGTCAACACCTGGCATTGTCTTTACATTAATTAACGCATTTCGAAACATTTTATTAATAAGTATGTAGTCAATTTGGTTGAGTATTTTCTTAGCAGGGCTTTTCCATGTGTAAAGTCGTCTTTTATGATGTTTAAACCAGGTGTTTCCAATTATCATATCATTGATATTTGCCCATTCTATTAGTTGTTCTCCTCGTTCATTTTTTGTACCTAAACCATAATTCCCACTACATCCGCCATTTTCCCTTTTCCTACTTTTGCATTAAAATCACCTAGTATTATTTTTATATCTTGTGATTTAATTTGAGACATTGCCATGTCTAATTCATCGTAAAAATGTTGTATTTCTTCATCACTACTGCTTGTTGTTGGTGCGTATACTTGTACAATATTTATATCTATTGGCTTGCCTTTCAATGTGACCATAATAACTCTGTCTGAAATACACCAGTAACCATTAATTGATTTGGCTGTTTGTTTATCAAATATTAGCCCTACTCCTTTTTCGTGTGTATCCCCTCCAGAATAAATTATTGTGTGTTTTTCGTTTATAATTTTGCCTGATCCCTTCCATCTCATCTCACTTACACCCAGAATATTCAATTTCATACTTTCCATTTCACTTATAACATTGTGTAACTTTCCAAGCTCACTTAACGTTCTAACATTCCATGTACTTATTTTAAACTTATTTGTTTTAATTAAGATGCTGCCTTCAGTCTTTGGATAACGATTTGGTGGCACTCGTGGCACTTGACTGTCTCGACTGAACGAGGATATCCTAAAACAGTCATTGACGTCGTTTATTGACATTGTAGTGTATTTAGTCATGAAAACTTGGGAAGATAATGTGGTGATTTCCCCTTGGCTTCCACATCCACATGGAGTTCTGTTACCTCAGCCTTTGACAGCCCAATCCGACTGTCAGGACAAGTGGGTGCCCTTCTCTGCCCAGCTGCAGAGCTGTCCAATTATTTTGTTGTTACATAATCCTTTTCTTTTTGCATCTGGTTGAAGTATAATTTGACATCGGCTTGAAGATTATACAAATTTCATCTTATTATGATCTGTTATAGAAGACTGGTTGTTTACAATTGTTGGTGTTGGTCGGACTCCTTGATTTGATCATCACAAAAGTCCACATGATACAGCTGATATTCCCGATGTGTGTTATCTATAAATACAACCAAAACAATGACGTCACCGCCGATGCACAAGAGCTTTGTCACTGAGTTAGAGATTCATTCTTTCATTCATTCATTCATTCATTCATTCAGTAGCATGTCCTTCGCAGAACCACGCTCCCATATGAACCTTCCGGAAAACCTCTCGATCATAAGCAAGATATTCCGCGTCCGATACACCCATCTGGAGATCATCCGTTTCATCCTGCACCCATCTTCTCTTTGGCTTTTCTCTTTCTCTCTTCCCAGGCATATACCCCTCCATTATTGTTCTCTCTAAACTTTCGTGACGTTTCAAGTGACCAAAATATTTCAATTTTCTTTGTTTTATCGTCTTTAATAGCCAACCTTCTTCAATATTCAGCTTTTGAAGTATGGATGCATTTGTTCTTTTTTGTTCTTTTCTTTACCCAAGATATTCTTAGAACTCGTCTATAACAACATTTATATTCAAAGGCATTTATGCGCTGTTCAGCTTGTTTAGTAAGTGTACAGGTCTCACAGGCGTATGTTGCAATGGGTAAGATGCATGCTCTTAAAAATCGAATGTTTGTAGTTCTGTCTGTCCCATTCCATAATTTATTCAGTTGAAGTGTGTTTAGCCATGAAAACTTATTCTAGTCTTGTTAGAGATTACTCTAGAATAAAAGTTAATTAAGTTAAAAATAATGACGTATTTACTAGAATTGGTGGGATGAAACATCCAAAGTATACTATGAAGAAGCACATGATTGAAATAATTGCCTCCATGTTTCTGTTGTTTCTGTATTCCCGAATCGAAACTCAACAATTCCGAATTCATAAATATTGTGGACAGATGCTACTTTCGAATAATGAATTCATTCATGCGTCTCTCCTTGACCCTAACAACGTAATTTTTACCTTGCAAATAGAGAATTATTTTATATGAGATCGACATCTCATGTAGTCTTTCGAACTAAACATTCAGTTCAGTAGCTTGTTGACGAAATCACTTTATAAAAGTCCAAAATGAGAAATATTCTTAATCAAACCTTCTCCAAAAGTAAAAAAAATCACACAAATATCTTAACGTATCTCCGACCTATCAGACATTTTGGACTGGAAAACAAATATAGGTAGTAGGGTGTAAATCGTCGGTCTCCTTGGTCTAGGATATACACGACTTTCTCCGTAATCCCGTATGCTCTCGTAGGTTACGTGATGTGCGCGAGAATTGGTAGCGGTTCTCTCCGCGTCGGTAACTTACGGGGTATGTGAGCCGGTCGCTCAGAAAGCAATGGCAAACTACAGAGCTTAATCTTGCCATGAAATCAACAATCAGCTGAAAGATGCTGATGTTGACAGCGATGTCATGTAAAGGATCAATCAATCAATCATGTGCCATGCCGGAAAGCGTGGGCGGTCATGACTCGCCATTTCACTTCGATCACCAGAGTCGTGGATCAGGTCATTGTTCCTGTCTCGACCATGCCATGTGGCCAAGCCATTTTTCCTCTCGGTCTTCCCCTTGGTCTGTTGCCTTCGATCTTGCTAGTTGTCACTAAGTTCTCTAATCCATTTCTTCTCATAACATGTCCAAAAAATTTTGACTGTCTACGTCTAATTTCTCTAATCAATGTACGATTTTTATTTGTCTCCTGTAGTACTTGGTCATTGGTTTTTTTCTGTCTGTCCATGGTATTCTTTGCATTTTCCTCATAAACCACATTTCTGCAGCCATCAGATGTTTTCAGCTTGACTGCTCATTGTCCAAGTTTCACATCCATACAAAAGAACAGGCTCTATGTATCCCCTCAACACACTTTTTCTCGTTTCAATTGACATCTTTTTCTTGGTCAGAATGTTTTTCATCTTGCTAAAGGCTACTTTCCCCATGGCGATTCTTGTTCTAATCTCTTCAAGGCATCTCCCATCAGATGTTATGACTGTTCCTAGATAATTGTACCGATTCACTTGTTGAAGAATATTCCCATTTACTTGTATATTACATTGTGGTATTTTGTTCTTCCTAGTGACGACCATAATCTGTGTCTTTTTACAATTTAATTCTAACCCCAGTTGTTCACTGTGTACAACAACCGCATCTACTAATTGTTGCAGATCCTGCTCATTGTCTGCAATCAATACTGTATCATCTGCATATCTAATGTTATTGATGTTTCGTCATCCAATGCTGATTACATTTATATCTTCTACATTTCTGAAAATATTTTCACTGTATAGGGAAAAATGATCTGGAGACATTACTCATCCCTGCCTAACACCTCTCATAATAGGCTGATAATGTCCCACTTCATTATCAATCCTTATGGCAGCTTGTTGTTTCAAATATATGTTTTTCATAAGTCGAATGTCTTTCCCATCAATTTTTACATCTGCAAGTATATCCATCATGTTGACATGGTAAAGGATATGCGAAAAAAAAAGGTGTAAAGCGACACTTGTGATAAACAGATACATTAGAAGAGCATCTCCATGTTGTCCCAGATTGTGATAAACAGATACATTAGAAGAGCATCTCCATGTTGTCCCAGATTGTGATAAACAGATACATTAGAAGAGCATCTTGATGTTGTCCCAGATTGTGATAAACAGATACATTAGAAGAGCATCTGATGTTGTCCCAGATTGTGATAAACAGATACATTAGAAGAGCATCTCCATGTTGTCCAGATTGTGATAAACAGATACATTAGAAGAGCATCTCCATGTTGTCCCCAGATTGTGATAAACAGATACATTAGAAGAGCATCTCCATGTTTGTCCCAGATTGCTGATAAACAGATAAAAATATACATTAGAAGAGCAATCTCCCATGTTTTGTCCCAGATTGTGATAAACAGATACCATTAGAAGAGCATCTCCATGTTGTCCCAGATTGCTGATAAACAGATACATTAGAAGAGCATCTCCCATGTATGTCCAGATTGTTTATGATAAACAGCTACATTAGAAGAGCATCTCCACTGTTGGTCCCAGATTGTGATAACAGATACATAGGAAGAGCAATCTCCAATGTTTGATCCCAGATTGTGATAACAGGCTACATTAGAATGAGCATCTCCATGTTGATCCCAGATTGCTCCATGTTGTCGCCTAGATTGTGATAAACAGATACATTAGAAGAGCATCTCCATGTTGTCCAGATTATGATAAACAGATACATTAGAAGAGGGCATCTCCATGTTGTCCCAGATTGTGATAAACAGATACATTAGAAGAGCATCTCCATGTTGTCCCAGATTGTGATAAACAGATACATTAGAAGAGCATCTCCATGTTGTCCCAGATTGTGATAAACAGATACATTAGAAGAGCATCTCCATGTTGTCCCAGATTGTGATAAACAGATACATTAGAAGAGCATCTCCATGTTGTCCCAGATATGTGATAAACAGATACATTAGAAGAGCATCTCCATGTTGGTCCAAGATTGTGATAAACAGATACATTAGAAGAGCATCTCCATGTATGTCCCAGATTGTGATAAACAGATACATTAGAAGAGCATCTCCATGTTGTCCCAGATTGTGATAAACAGATACATTAGAAGAGCATCTCCATGTTGTCCCAGTTGTGATAACAGTACATTAGAAGAGCATCCCATGTTTCCCAGATTGTGAAATAAAAGAAACATTCCATTTCCAGTTGAATAAACAGAAATTAGATTGTCCAATTTTGATAAACAGATACATTAGAAAGCATCTCCATTTGTCCCAGATTGTGATAAACAGATACATTAAAGCATCTCCATTTGTCCCAGATTGTGATAAAAGATACATTAGAAGAGCATTCCATTTGTCCAGATTTGAAAAGATACATTAGAAGGACTCCATGTTGCCAGATTGATAAAATACATTAGAAGAGTCCCATGTTCCCATTGAAAAATACATTAGAAGATCCCATGTTCCCATTGAAACATACATTAGAAGACATTCCATGTTGTCCCAGTTTGATAAACAGATACATTAGAAGAGCATCTCCATGTTGTCCCATTGGATAAACAGATACATAGAAGAGCATCCATTTGTCCCAGATTGTGATAAAAGATAATAGAAGATCTCCATGTTGTCCCAGATTGTGATAAACAGAATTAGAAGAGCATCTCCAGTTCCATTGTGTAAAAGATACATTAAAGAGCATCCCATGTTGTCCCAGATTGTGTAAACAGATACATTAGAAGACTCCATGTTGTCCCAGATTGTGATAAACAGATACATTAGAAGACTCCATGTTGTCCCAGATTGTGATAAACAGATACATTAAAAGCTCCATTGTCCAGATTGTAAAAGATACATTAGAAGACATCTCCATGTTGTCCCAGATTGTGATAAACAGATACATTAGAAGAGTCCATGTTGTCCCAGATTGTGATAAACAGATACATTAAGACATCTCCTGTTGTCCCAGATTGTGATAAACGATACATTAGAAGAGCATCCCATGTTGTCCCAGATTGTAAAGATACATAGAAGAATCCTTTTTTCCCAGATTGTGAAACAGATACATTAAAGAGCATCTCCTTGTCCATTGTGATAAACAGATACATTAGAAGAGCACTCCATGTTGTCCCATTGTGATAAACAGATACATTAGAAGAGACTCTCCATGTTTCCCATTGTGATAAACAATACATTAGAAGACATCTCCATGTTGCCCAGATTGTGATAAAAAAATTAGAAGAAGCATCTCTGTTGTCCCAGTTGTGAAAAAAACATTAGAAGAGCATCTCCATGTTGTCCCAGATTGTGATAAACAGATACATTAGAAGAGCATCTCCATGTTGTCCCAGATTGTGATAACAGATACATTAGAAGAGCATCTCCATGTTGTCCCAGATTGTGATAAACAGATACATTAGAAGAGCATCTCCATGTTGTCCCAGATTGTGATAAACAGATACATTAGAAGAGCATCTCCATGTTGTCCCAGATTGTGATAAACAGATAACATTAGAAGAGCATCTCCATGTTGTCCCAGATTGTGATAAACAGATACATTAGAAGAGCATCTCCATGTTGTCCCAGATTGTGATAAACAGATACATTAGAAGAGCATCTCCATGTTGTCCCAGATTGTGATAAAACAGATACATTAGAAGAGCATCTCCATGTTGTCCCAGATTGTGATAAAACAGATACATTAGAAGAGCATCTCCATGTTGTCCCAGATTGTGATAAACAGATACATTAGAAGAGCATCTCCATGTTGTCCCAGATTGTGATAAACAGATACATTAGAAGAGCATCTCCATGTTGTCCCAGATTGTGATAAAACAGATACATTAGAAGAGCATCTCCATGTTGTCCCAGATTGTGATAAACAGATACATTAGAAGAGCATCTCCATGTTGTCCCAGATTGTGATAAACAGATACATTAGAAGAGCATCTCCAGTTGTCCCAGATTGTGATAAACAGATACATTAGAAGAGCATCTCCATGTTTGTCCCAGATTGTGATAAACAGAGTACATTAGAAGAGCATCTCCATGTTGTCCAGATTGTGATAAACAGATACAATAGAAGAGCATCTCCATGTTGTCCCAGATTGTGATAAACAGATACATTAGAAGAGCATCTCCATGTTGTCCCAGATTGTGATAAACAGATACATTAGAAGAGCATCTCCATGTTGTCCCAGATTGTGATAAACAGATACATTAGAAGAGCATCTTCCATGTTGTCCCAGATTGTGATAAACAGATACATTAGAAGAGCATCTCCATGTTGTCCCAGATTGTGATAAACAGATACATTAGAAGAGCATCTCCATGTTGTCCCAGATTGTGATAAACAGATACGTTAGAAGAGCATCTCCATGTTGTCCCAGATTGTGATAACAGATACATTAGAAGAGGCATCTCCATGTTGTCCCAGATTGTGATAAACAGATACATTAGAAGAGCATCTCCATGTTGTCCCAGATTGTGATTAACAGATACATTAGAAGAGCATCTCCATGTTGTCCCAGATTGTGATAACAGATACATTAGAAGAGCATCTCCATGTTGTCCCAGATTGTGATAAACAGATACATTAGAAGAGCATCTCCATGTTGTCCCAGATTGTGATAAACAGATACATTAGAAGAGCATCTCCATGTTGTCCCAGATTGTGATAAACAGATACATTAGAAGAGCATCTCCATGTTGTCCCAGATTGTGATAAACAGATACATTAGAAGAGCATCTCCATGTTGTCCCAGATTGTGATAACAGATACAATTAGAGAGCATCTCCATGTTGTCCCAGATTGTGATAAACAGATACATTAGAAGAGCATCTCCATGTTGTCCCAGATTGTGATAAACAGATACATTAGAAGAGCATCTCCATGTTGTCCCAGATTGTGATAAACAGATACATTAGAAGAGGCATCTCCATGTTGTCCCAGATTGTGATAAACAGATACATTAGAAGAGCATCTCCATGTTGTCCCCAGATTGTGATAAACAGATACATTAGAAGAGCATCTCCATGTTGTCCCAGATTGTGATAAACAGATACATTAGGAAGAGCATCTCCATGTTGTTCCCAGATTGTGATAAACAGATACATTAGAAGAGCATCTCCATGTTGTCCCCAGATTGTGATAAACAGATACATTAGAAGAGCATCTCCATGTTGTCCCAGATTGTGATAAACAGATACATTAGAAAGCATCTCCATGTTGTCCCAGATTGTGATAAACAGATACATTAGAAAGCATCTCCATGTTGTCCCAGATTGTGATAAACAGATACATTAGAAGACATCCATGTTGTCCCAGATTGTGATAAACAGATACATTAGAAGAGCATCTCCATGTTGTCCCAGATTGTGATAAACAGATACATTAGAAGAGCATCTCCATGTTGTCCCAGATTGTGATAAACAGATAATAGAAGAGCACTCCATGTTGTCCCAGATTGTGATAAACAGATACATTAGAAGAGCACTCCATGTTGTCCCAGATTGTGATAAACAGATACATTAGAAGAGCACTCCATGTTGTCCCAGATTGTGATAAACAGATACATTAGAAGAGCATCTCCATGTTGTCCCAGATTGTGATAAACATACATTAGAAGAGCATCTCCAGTTGTCCCAATTGATAAACAGATACATTCAAGAGCATCTCCATGTTGTCCCAGATTTGATAAACAGATACATTAGAAGAGCATCTCCATGTTGTCCCAGATTGTGATAACAGATACATTAGAAGAGCATCTCCATGTTGTCCCAGATTGTGATAAACAGATACATTAGAAGAGCATCTCCATGTTGTCCCAGATTGTGATAAACAGATACAATTAGAAGAGCATCTCCATGTTGTCCCAGATTGTGATAAACAGATACATTAGAAGAGCATCTCCATGTTGTCCCAGATTGTGATAAACAGATACATTAGAAGAGCATCTCCATGTTGTCCCAGATTGTGATAAACAGATACATTAGAAGAAGCATCTCCATGTTGTCCCAGATTGTGATAAACAGATACATTAGAAGAGCATCTCCATGTTGTCCCAGATTGTGATAAACAGATACAATTAGAAGAGCAATCTCCATGTTGTCCCAGATTGTGATAAACAGATACATTAGAAGAGCATCTCCATGTTGTCCCAGATTGTGATAAACAGATGTGTATAAGAGACAGGATTGTGATAAACAGATACATTAGAAGAGCATCTCCATGTTGTCCCAGATTGTGATAAACAGATACATTAGAAGAGCATCTCCATGTGTGTCCCAGATTGTGATAAACAGATACATTAGAAGAGGCATCTCCATGTTGTCCAGATTGTGATAACACAGATACATTGAAGAGAGCATCTCCATGTTGTCCCAGATTGTGATAACAGATACATTAGAAGAGCATCTCCATGTTGTCCAGATTGTGATAAACAGATACATTAGAAGAGCATCTCCATGTTGTCCCAGATTGTGATAAACAGATACATTAGAAGAGCCTCTCCATGTTGTCCCAGATTGTGATAAACAGATACATTAGAAGAGCATCTCCATGATTGTCCCAGATTGTGATAAAGCAGATACATTAGAAGAGCATCTCATGGTGTCCCAGATTGTGATAAACAGATACATTAGAAGAGCATCCCATGTTGTCCCAGATTGTGATAAACAGATACATTAGAAGAGCATCTCCATGTTGTCCCAGATTGTGATAAACAGATACATTAGAAGAGCATCTCCATGTTGTCCCAGATTGTGATAAACAGATACATTAGAAGAGCATCTCCATGTTTCCCAGATTGTGATAAGACAGATACATTAGAAGAGCATCTCGCATGTTGTCCCAGATTGTGATAAACAGATACATAGAAGAGCATCTCCATGTTGTCCCAGATTGTGATAACAGATACATTAGAAGAGCATCTCCATGTTGTCCCAGATTGTGATAAACAGATACATTAACATTCCAGTTTCCCAGATTGAAAAGATATAGAAGAGATTCCATGTTGATCCCGATTATAGAAGAGCATCTCCATTTGTTTCCCAATTTGATAAACAGATTAGAAAGCATCTCCATGTTGTCCCAGATTGATAAACAGATAATTAGAAGCATTTTCCAGATTGTGTAAACAGATAATTAGAAGCACTCTTTTCCCCATTGTGTAAACGATAATTGAAGAGCATGTTGTCCATGTAGTCCCAGTTGTCATTAAAAGAACTTTTTCAAAGGAAATCCAGGGCCCAGATTAGGGAAAAGCATTTTCAGTGCATCTCCAGTTGTCCAAAACAGGAAAAAAGATACATTCCCAGAGCATCTCCATACTAAGGATTCATTTCACAGAGTATACAGTACCAGAAGAGTATCATACATTCCCAGATCTCCATATTTCCCGATGAACAGATACAATTAGAAGAGCATCTCCATGTTGTCCCAGATTGTGATAAAACAGATACATTAGAAGAGCATCTCCATGTGTCCCCGATTGTGATAAACAGATACATTAGAAGAGCAATCTCCATGTTGTCCCAGATTGTGATAAACGATACAATAGAAGAGCATCTCCATGTTGTCCCAGATTGTGATAAACAGATACAATTAGAAAGAGCATCTTCTCCATGTTGTCCCAGATTGTGATAAACAGATACATTAGAAGAGCATCTCATGTTGTCCCAGATTGTGATAAACAGATACATTAGAAGAGCATCTCCATGTTGTCCCAGATTGTGATAAACAGATGTTATAAGAGACAGGATTGTGATAAACAGATACATTAGAAGAGCATCTCCATGTTGTCCCAGATTGTGATAAACAGATACATTAGAAGAGCATCTCCATGTTGTCCCAGATTGTGATCCATTTTCCAGATTTATCCCAGATTGTGAAAACAGATACCCTGTTCCCAAATTGTATAAACAGATTAGAAGAGCATCTCCATGTTGTCCCAGATTGTGATAAACAGATACATTAGAAGAGCATCTCCATGTTGTCCCAGATTGTGATAAACAGATACATTAGAAGAGCATCTCCATGTTGTCCCAGATTGTGATAAACAGATACATTAGAAGAGCATCTCGATGTTGTCCCAGATTGTGATAAACAGATACATTAGAAGAGCATCTCCATGTTGTCCCAGATTGTGATAAACAGATACAATAGAAGAGCATCTCCATGTTGTCCCAGATTGTGATAAAGATACATTAGAAGAGCATCTCATGTTGTCCCAGATTGTGATAAACAGATACATTAGAAGAGCATCTCCATGTTGTCCCAGATTGTGATAAACAGATACATAGAAGAGCATCTCGATGTTGTCCCAGATTGTGATAAACAGATACATTAGAAGAGCATCCCATGTTGTCCCAGATTGTGAAAACAGTACATAGAAGAGCATCTCCATGTTGTCCCAGATTT